>JAYJMH010071901.1:0-11037 GCA_036873815.1 Phacellophora camtschatica | reverse complement strand
ACTCCATGATGATATGAGATTCTTCGTGATACTTTCTATGCTTTTTGATGTTTTCTTGCATTCGGTGAATATTCATTAATTATTATTATTTTCCATTTTAGATCCAACAGTGTATAAAACTATCATTGATTTCAAGGGTAACAAATTTGTACCATTTAAAGCTATTGCATGTAGTGAAATTTGTGCTTCAATATTGATGGAAAAATGGAGCGTTCTTGCTGCTGAGGAAGATAAGAAAGAAAATAAGAAAGAAACGTTTTGTTTTGACGTGCCTGGATCTGACGCTGTTTTGATGCGTATCGCACGTTATCACGCAAGAATGCGTCGTCGTGAACGTTCCATTAGATTTTGTTGTTGTCCGTGAAGAGAAACCTTGTACCGAGTATCCAAAATATATCTATAAATTGGTTTGAGCTTATAGGAGTCAATACAAAATTGGTTAGCTTTTGATACCGCATTGTTGTAAAGTTTTTTCTTCATTTTTTGATGTAAATAGCATTTGACGTTGGTTTTGTTTCTCAAAGTCTTTGACAAAATATAAACGGTTGGAATATCTTCAGTTCCTAGCCTACGATATAGTCTCGCAATTAACGCAATATCTTTGTGTTGGGGTCATAGGGGGGTTGCGAAAACCGTCGTCATTTTTTGAACAGTAAACCATAAAACCATAAAATTATTCCATCGAAAACCGTAAAACCGCAATGATAATGTCCAAAAACCGTTTAAATCAATAATTCGTAAAAATAATCTGTATTTATGTAAAATACCCCTTTCCTACACTACTGCTTCAATTCCCAATTCAAATAAAAAAATCAAAGCGCTAAACATAATCCTGCAATGCAATTTGTCTTTGCCAATAACAAAACATAGCTGCACTGTAATGAAATTATTTTCAGCATGACTTGCACGTTAGAAACTACAGTGTAAACAAGACAAACTTTACCGTACCATAAGATACACCAAGTGCTTTGCCAGAAGAGTTCATTCTCAAATTTAATGTATCCAAAGATTGAACAGAGAAATAGATGAAGACACATTGTGACAGTGCCTAGTTTAAGGGATTTTTCCAAGATTTTTACTTGGCAAACATTTCTACGTTACTGTAGTTGGTCCAGAGAGTCGAAAATGTATGGTGTCCTTCGTACCCCAGCGACCACATCCTTTTTTATTCATTTATTACCCTAAGGACTAGATCAACAATTCTTCAGGAAATTGGAGGAAATTTCATGTACTTGAATTCCAAATTCTCTGTTAAGCCGACCAAAAAAGCGGGAAAAAGTCGATGCCCTGTCGAGACCGAGGCCAGAAAATATAGTTGCCCTGTCTTTGAACAGTACAAAAAGTGCCAGCCACGTTGCATTTTCCACTGGCCCCGTTATAAAATAAACTTTGCACCGTCCCTAATAACACCTGTCGCGGTGTCGCAGGTCGCTAAAAAATCAATTTTCAATTTTCAAGCTTCTTGAAATCAAGCTTCAATTTTCAATATCAAGAATAAAATTTACCATGCCTTCCTTTGGTCACAGGAGGCCCAATTAAACTAAAATTCTGCAAATAATATGGCTTCATGTGCTTTAGTCACAGTGTTTCAACCAGTTTTCTAAAAAAGAGCTACTAGTAAAATTTTTTATAAACTTTTGTTAGTTGCATTTGAACGGTAAAAGGAATTTTTTCCGTATCTGTCCTTTGTCAAAAGGTAGTACAATACATTTATTTTAGTCCCATGTGAATTGTCGCAACTCACGTGGAGAAACATGAGTTGCTTTGGACCATCAATAATACCCCTAATGGAAGTTCTTCGCCTGCCGCGCCGGTGGAAATATTTGGATCGAACTGATCTTTGTCGATTTTTTAGTTTATGTCTCAAGATTCCTGTTCTACTGTACATTATTAGGCATTTGTATTTGTTGCTCGTAAAAGGATGAAGCCAGTAAAGATAATGAAGAACGACCATTGGCAGTTGATAATTGGCAGTTGATAATTTTGGTTACGAAATGCATTTCGGGATTTTTGATTTTATATTTGCGAGTTTTTGAGTTTTGCCAAAATTGTGTCCGGATTTTTGTGTTTTTCCAAATTTTCATTCGGGTTTACGGGTTTTGGTACCTCCTTAAATGTGTTAGATGTCTAAGACTCTCCAGTGCCTATTAAACTGGGGAGGCTATAGATGAAGGGGGTCGGAAAAATTAAATAATTCAAATACCAAGACTTAATCCTTTGATCGAAAATTGGTGTTTGGATTGTGCTATGAACACGATATTCAATATTGCGTTTGCAAAATAACAAGGGAAACTTTCGTTTTCGACCCATTTGGCAATCAGCGCATTTGTTTAAATTTTGGCTTTCGACCAATCACATTGCTTGAATTTGTTCTTAAAGTTGGCTGTGACATCAACAATGAGATGAAGCTGTGGGGAAAGTTAATTAAATAACACCAATTACTTCCCATGTCAAATGTTTTCTAAATTTCTACCACCTCAGTTTGTGATATTCCACTCGAGTGTGGGGAAATCAATTTTTTGACATTGGTATAAAAACTGCTTTCAGACATTTCAGAAAAAATTGAGAACAAAGTTATTGCATAGTCATAAGAAAGAAAAATACTTTCTTATAACTATGGTTATTGTTCTATCATCTTGGATTCGAGTAAAACTTCATCACTTGAAGAAAACAAATAATTTAGCCGATTGAATGGAATGGAAAAAGGCGAAATGTGTTGTCTAAGAGCAAATCATCAATTCCAATTTCAACATAACTACACATCACTGAAAAAACGTCTTGCACAGATTCATGAAAAATTTCGTCTAAAGTGTCGGTATGCCCAATGAACAAAATTTGCATGACAAAAAAACAACAGACAGACAGAAGGACAAGGGTTTCGCCATTTTAAAGGCTGGTTTCTATTTAGCCGTAACTGTCTGTGGCATTGCTTGCGACAGCTTGCAACATGGTAGCCTGCGTGCAGCTTCAACTGTACCGTAAGAGAGGAAAGGGACTGCGATGGAGGGGAAAGGAAAATCTCCTTAAGCCCAACAACTAACGCAATTGGGCTTAAGATAAAATATTTTCTCAGCAAAACAGGTCTTCGAACAAAAATTATGAAAGTATTTCCCATTTCTCAATATCTCTTTTATTTCTTGAGATATTATGCTTAGGAGTTAACTTTGTCTAGACAGGGCTTTTTTGAGCAATGTCAGACCTGGGGGGGGGGGGGGGGTCAATGTCACAATTGGTAAAATAAACTTATTTGCAATTAAGACAACATGATATATATATCAAATACAAACAATAGGCAAATCTTTAAGGAAATTAAGCCACTGACATCATGATGATGTCATAAAAACAAATGTTTTATGAAGTTTTACAACTAAAAGATGGGTAAAGTTATTTTGCTATTTGATCACAATGTTGTAAATTGGAATTAGAAGGACTCTAACTCCATTTCTCCTCAAAAAGCAGGTAGTTTTCAATGTATTTAAATTTTTTGCAAACATTTTTTTGTGCAATAAAAAGTGCTATTAAATCAGAAATAGAAATTAGAAATGAATTTGTTTGTAAAATTATCATGTGTCATGAAGTATAAGGCTACAATTTACAATAAAACGACGAGAAAAACTCATAACGATGCTCTACATGGCAGAAAATGGAATGGCGTCATCAAATTCTAAAATATCTTCAAATTTAATTTTGATAATGTCAAATTGTGCCCTTGTGCTCCATAGATATGCTGCCCAAGTTTCAAAATGAAAGCTCCTTTCATAATTAATCTACAATGCAACATATATATTTACAAGTACTCTCTCAAAAACCGGCTTTCAAGACAACTGTAAATATGTAAACATGTAAACAAACATATTGTAACATTCCTAGATAATATTTAGAAAAAGTCGGCTTCAAAAGAAAATTTCAAAAGCATCTAAAAATGCTTCTCGAGTTGTGTGAAAAAATGTAGGAGGTGGGCTAATTTAGCCTCCCCCCGTTCAGGTATGGTTAAGACCCGAGTGCCCGAATTCACAATGTGTGAAAATAAAAGAGAATCTGCAAATCTGTGACATAATTTGTTGTTGTTCTGAAAGAAACAAAATAAAAAATAAATCATTGCTCAAAAAGTATCAAGGCAAAAGTCAATTAAAATGGTGTATACAACAAGTAAGCAGTGAAAAAACTTTTGATTATTCAAATATTGTTATCACAGTGCAACGGGTTACCAGACTCCTCTGATTGTTCTATTTAAAATTATTTTGCCTTAACAAGGTCAGAAGAGAGGAAAAGAACTGGATTAAGTACAGAGACCAACAACAGTGGAGAATATACCATCATGAAATGAATAAATATATTTACATGATATTAAAAAAGAAAACCAAAATTCCGTCTGACAAAATTATTGTGTGCAAAGGAGATACAAAAGCACTATATAAGTTTTTTTTACAAACAAGATACTGAAAATCATAGATATACTCAAGGAGAAACCAAAATATGTTTAAAAAAAGAATCCTGCGATTGCAGAGTTTAGCAAGTTCAAAAGTTTGACACAGGAAGGAATGGAAAATATCAATTGTTTTTGCAAAGGACAACATTTGTTTTTGAAAAACAACATTTACTTCCAGACTATCAGTCAGCATACAGAGAAGGCTATAGTTGTGTAACAGCACTTGTTAAAATATTTAATGATATCTTATAGAATATGGAAAAGCAAGAAGTAACAGCATTAGTAGCAATTGATCTTAGTGTAGCATTTGATACAGTGGAATTATCTTGGTCTTGATCTTGGTCTTGATCTTGGTCTTGATCTTGGTCTTGATCTTGGTCTTGATCTTGACCTTGATCCTGCTTAACAGCCTTTGGCCGCTAAAGGATAACCACCTCCGCTGTAGCAGACCTTTCCAGGAGAATTTCGTCAAATTTCATCCTAATAAATACAACCTTAACAGACTTGCAACCTGTGCTGACATCCTCCCTCTCCTTAACACTCAAAGGCCATCAACCAGGACAAAAGTTTATTGTCACTGATCCGTAATTACATCACTAACTATGAAACCTTCTTTGGCCAATTCACGGACACACCATGAAAACATCACTTTCAAATAAATAAATTTATAAAACTGGAAAAATACATTTAAAAAAAGTTAAAAGGCTTCTCATTAGGGATTCCTTTTGTATTGAAAAATACAAATTTTTGCGCCATATGCATTTTAAGAACAAATGGAGCAGGTATTAAATTGCAATTCATTTTAAAACTTTTAACAAAAAGTTGCAAAATTGTAAATAAGGAAAAACATTTATACTTTTTTCAAGAGCATTCTCATTGGAAAAGAATAATTTTACGTTATTTGTTCATGCCATCATGCACATACAGAGTTTATTTTTTAATCGTTTGAATTCAGTTATTCCGATCCTACCCGCCATTTTAATAAATGTGGATCGATTAGTTAAAGCCTTTATCCTCAGTGAGTGTTCTGATCCCCACCAAGTAAAACATTGCATGTTTCTTCAAATAAAAATAATCACTTTGCACAACAGAAGAAATAGTGTTCTTTCGACGCTTTCCAGGATGCCATAATAATGCAGCTAGCCAAAGAACTTTGCTTACGCGGATAAGTAAAAAATGAGAAGATAAGATTAAGCTAAACTTACCTGTTTTACTTGCTCATGTCGAAGAGCATTAAATTTTCAACTTGCAATGATCTGCCATTTACCATTGACCACAAGAACACAAAACTCATTTCCGTCAATGAAGTTAAAATCATGTGAGAAGTATCTTTTGCTTGTCAAATTTCTGGTGCAGGACTTTTAATCAGAGGAAATAAACAATGGATAACAATTCGTCTGTGCGAACCACTGACGAATTCGCGAGCTCCACTGTAAGGAACACTATCGCGCAATTATGAGCCAATCCATTCAAAGATTTAAGTATCAGAATTTCGATAATCCTGTTAAATCGACTGTGTCTTGATGAGCAGCAATGCCCAAAGCACTGATCCCTGTGGAGTTTCAAATGGATTTTCTAAATATTCTTCTACAGACATCTGATTTTTTTTATCCAAAGTGCTTTTTGCTTGCTTATTGGTAAAGTGTGGTAGACACAGTCAAAAGCCTTGCGAAAACCTAAAACGATGGCACCCATATAGTTATCATATAGTTAAGAAACTCAGTCATTATAAAATCCGTAACACCAATGATAAATTTGGTTGTAGATATATTTCTTCTGAGTAAAGATTTATATGGATGCTATATATGCCTTATTCAATCAGATAAAGAGCTAGCTGTTCTTAAGGGCGCATGCCCTAATGTAAGGGTTCGGGTAAGAGGCGACATTTTGGATCGGCTTGAAGGCAGTAAAAGATATATCAATATGAGTGGAGATGCATTATTACAGGATAAAATTATAGCACCCATGTATGAGGAATATATCTGGACTCATGACTCTTTTCATAGCAACACTGCACAAAAAGATAATATACGGCATTTGTTATATCACAACTTTGCGTAGTTTATAAAACGCTACCAGGTTTCAAAAAACATTTGAGTGTTTGAAGTACCATACGATAGCCTTCTTTTAAATTGAAAATATCATCTTCACATACACCTATTATATTTTGATGGACCTGACCTGGTACAAAAGTTAATTGTAGGTTTGTAGTTATACATTACATACAGCTTTGAATGACCAGTTCGCAGTTTTGCTCATCAAAAGGATATTTTCTTAAATCCAATGGACAATCTGCTTCAATTGTTACCCTAGATATAATTTTATATTTACATAAAATGCTTGAATATATTCCAATGTTAATATGTAGGCTGGTTTCCTTTTGATCGTGACGAGTTGAGTGACAGGAGCAATGAAGTTGGTTTAATTTGGTCACTGTTTTCACTTTTGAGGCGACGGAGTGGCTTTTCATTCAAGTATTGTTATTCAAGAATGCAATTTTTAAATGGTGGTGATTTTCCAAAAATGGAAATAATGAAGAATCCAAAGGAAAAACATTTTTTTGGTAAAAGAGGTTTACAAAGAGAGGAACCAACTTCCAGCTTTCATACTACCTTACTTCTTTCATAAAACGTGGAATATTGACAATTTCTCGCTATTTAACTTCTCTTGCAGCCCTATTCTTAATTTGAGAGAATAAACATCCAAGTTTTCCAAATGTGCAGATGCCCAGAACGTCGCAGGGATCGCTGATTTTTGAAATTAATAATTCCATTAAATATTTTTGGATCACATTAGTTGCTCCTGTCGTTGGCGTCAGTACGATCACTGAGGAAAATAAATTGTAGATTCCATTTGATCGCTCGCATCGTTCCGGTCCCTGGAAACATTTTCAGCTATGGGAGTGACATTAGCGCGATCAAATGGAAACCAGTCTTAAAATTGATCCAATTTAAAAAAAATTTGAATATATATTTTGCAGCAAGCTGGCTCAACTAAGATAATTACTAAATATATATACAGCCTAATGTCAGGGTAAAAATGTTTATATAATTTGAAAAATATAATTAAATATTGAATTTCCAAAGTACAGACAGTATATTTATTTAATCTTTTAATGAAAGAAATGCTGCATCCAAAAATTAGATTTTTTTGGCTTTGCATCTGTAACGAATAACCACAAATTTATTTTATTACTCATGTTTTTCTTGGTACATAAATTTTAAACTCAGAAAAGTTTTTAACGAACCTCAAGCTTTTAAACAATTTTCCTTTAGGTGACACATAGAGAACATTGTTGTACGTTGTAACGTCGTGAGTGAAGGATTTATATCCGTTTTCAAAATATACATCAGGTTGCCAGAACTTGTCTCCAGCATCACTTTGAAGCACAATATCTTCTGTACTGTTATGGCACAATCTCGGATCTTGCCACTCCTTGCGAATGTAAATTGTCAAGCCGAATGTCTAGAAATTTACACACAGCTCTGTAATTTTCAAAACTGTGAATAGTTGTTTATATTTTAAGGACTAATTATTGAAAGAACAAATTATCTTTGTTAAATTATCTTTGTTACATTTTCCTCGGCTTGTTTTTTCAAACGTTTCTCTTTCCCTGATCTTTTCTAGCTATAGCCACAATTCTATAAACTTTGAAATAGAATTTCTCAAATGCGTATCAAATAATACAAATGTTTTGTCTCTCCTTCCGAAATACTTGCAGGATGGAAATCATTGATTTTCTGAGCTTGCCGACGTTGGTACGTGAACTACAACAACAACGGGTACGGGGTTGTGTCAGTGAAGTTTTAAAAATTTAAGCTAATGAAAGTCTCGCAAGGCATACTCATGAATCTTATACGTTTTTGCAACACATACATAAAGATCTAAAATCCATTAGATAATAAGAATATAGCAATAACGCTGCAACAGCTAATGAAAATGTACCCTAAAAAAATGGGAAATCCCCATAAACTTTTATACTAAAGTTCAACCCTTGTGAATCTCGACTAGGTCAGTTTTGTCTCTATGAAAACAAACCCTAGTTGTTGTTGAAAACAGGTCCAGTTTATATAGTTTGAATTATTCATAAACTATGTTTACACGAATTTATATTATTCAAAATTTTGCATTTTTATTTTCCAACACCCAAGTTTTACGTTTCAAACTCCGTGTTAAATATATTTTACATAAATTAGCTATTTAGAAAATCAAAAGGACTGAAACCAAATAGAATCTTTTTTGCATGTTTACTTCACATCCTGTTTTTGTTGCTTAATTCAAAATCCAGTTTTTGCTGCTGCTTTTCCTAGAGTTTTTAAAAAGTTGCATTTTAATTCGTTTACACACTTTCGCTTCCAAAAGTTTTGCTTCTAAAACTTCTTCCAGAAAAATTTGCATTTTGAAGAATTGGGAAGTGAAAAGGCGAGCAAAATATTTCATTTTTACGGATACTGAGATTTATTTTCGTTTCGGCTTTTCAAAGTCAAATTGTAATTTCTTACCCCGTCTATTTTTATGTCCTGGAATTTGCTGATTCCAATGTTGATACGAACAGTCACAGGTTGAACTGAAAATTAAAGATATATTTTGGGAATTATACTTTTATTGATACAATTTTAATTGGGTATTGTTAATACATTTTACTTAATCGATTAATTAATGATGTTTATATTCAAGGCAGATTTTAATCATCAAATTATATCGTTTTCATTGTCATTGTCATTGTCATTGTATCCAAAGTGATTTAAATATACAAATTTAATCAATAATTAGCGTTTGCTACCTTTTGCAAATGGTCTTATTCTGTTATCATAGCCTTGAAACAACTTGTTTAGTGTTTTACCAATTTCATCTCCAGGATTTATAAATCTAAAGATGAAAGGATATCAAATATTACATAAATGTAATTTTGCAAAATATCAGGTATTATCGACATGCTCATTTGCAGTTGTTTACATTATTTTTGCTTTTTAAAACGTCCATATAAAAATCTGGTATTAGATAAGCCTTAAATTTATTGAAATTTATAATTCTTTTCTATATTTTACCTGTGAGAAATAGTTATCGCATGAAGATTACCATAATTCATTGAATCATTTTAACTCCATTACTTTTGCAAATGAAGCAAATAAAAGCGTTTTCCCCTGCCTGCCAAAAAGCAAACATTTTAAAATTGACAAAGATAATACTCCACAGATAATTCAAGACACTGGACAAAAAGAGAAATGACATAAATTTGATAGTACTACAAAAATAGATATAGTACCACTAATTTCTGACTAATTGTATTGTTGGTGCCTCTCATTTGGGTCTGGACATTTAAAAAAAATATCATTACTATTTGCGTATTTAGGATGAACTTCATATTTACATCTTATATAGAAAAGTCGCACTCCTTTGCGACAGAACTATTTCAAGATATTTGGATTTAGTAATGAGTTCTGAAAATTAATTACTATAATTTGCTTACCTATTGTTACAGAACGTGTTTCCAATTATCTTGTCAAAACAGCTCGCAAGACAAGCCAGGAAGTTCATGATTCTACTCGCTTGTAAAAACATCTTCATGGTGGAGACTTACAAAATACAATCTGCTATCACCACACTCATAAACCAACACCAATACAATTATAAAATGTGCTATGCTTGTGAAAACTGTGATTTAGCATTAACAATTTTGGCAGTATAATCATCACATCGCTTTTTGTTAGGTTCATTTTACAACTGTTGGAGATATTTGAACGTTTTATTAATACTTTAATGGGAACATGAAGACGCACAGCATACACATATCATTCTTTAAAATGATGTGGCATACTTAAATGACATGTAATGGTGCATACCTTGTTTTATATACACAATGATACAACAATAACACACTTTGTGTTTTCAGTCAGTCAGTCAGTCAGTCAGTCAGTCAGTCAGTCAGTCAGTCAGTCAGTCAGTCAGTCATACCAGTCAGTCAGTCAGTCAGTCAGTCAGTCAGTCAGTCATTCGTTCGAACTATTGACCACCTTTGCTATGGGATTATCAACCCTTGACGAATTGAGATTATCAACTCACAAGTTGAGATAAACAAGTTTCATAGGGGCAACATATATCATGAACCGCTCCAAAGTGATATATGTAGCCTTACCAGCGAATAGCCCATTTTTGGTAACATGCACTGTAGAACTTTTATAAAGGAGAACTGTTATTAAACAATCGTGAATTTTGTCTTCCAACTTTTACTTTTAAATTGATGAGAAGTTTTTATTCACTCTTTCATTCTTCGTGGTTGTCATTTGCACCTTTGCTCACGCAACAAGAAATTAGAGGAATCACCATGGGTTTGCAATAGTATTTGCAGCAGCAGAGAAAAATAGAAATTAAATATAAACTCTATCCTTGTCCTCATTTGACACAGGCGCGGATCCAGAGAAAATATTGAATGAGTTACTGAAGTTTCCAAACTTTTTAGGGACACGCCCTTTTAAGCAAGAGAACGCCCTATTTTAGATTCTATGTCATTACAAGAAATGTTTCCACTTCCCCCCAGGTAGTGTCAAGAACCGACACCGAAAAAAGTCCAGAAACGTCAGGATACTCTTCCATCACCTGCATCGCAG
>JAYJMH010071890.1:0-11038 GCA_036873815.1 Phacellophora camtschatica | reverse complement strand
GGCCAGTGTGGGTCTCGAACCCACGACCTTAGCGTTATTAGCACCACGCTCTACCGACTGAGCTAACCGGCCATGCTGATAAAAGTTCAAAACTAGAACTTAACGCCGTCAACTTCTCAAAAAGAAAGGATAAGCAAAGTTTCCTACTCTGATAAAACACAACCTGCATTAATACATACCGATTTAAATTGATAAATATTTTGAATTCTTGAAACCAATCTTGAACTCTGTGCAATGCAAATTGCAGTTTCCATTTTATCTCCAGTCAGCATCCAAATCTGTAAAGGTAAATAATCTTTTACATAAAGCTAGGGCAATTTTAATTTCAAAGTTTGGACAGGTAAAAACGGTCGCAGATGACTGGATGACATCCCAAACTCTACGTTTGCTCTTTGGATGTCGTTTTTATAGTTTTGAAGCTTCTGCGCCAAAAATGAAATAATTTAATTTGGCTGGAATTTAACAACATTTATCGAATGTTTTGATAAATATTTGCTTAAGAAATCTAGCTGGGTGACTACACCTACTTTTTCAAGGGTGTAGTGCAAGAAGATTTATACGAAATTCCATCCATGTTTATCATCATTGTTTTAATAAATTTCCACCAAATTAAATCGTTAAGATGTCTCCGTGTGAAAAACAACAAAGCAAAAATACATTTAATTTTTTTATTTAAACTTTAACCATTTTTTAATATTTTTATTTTCAATGTTATTATTAGTCCTTTCAATATATCATAAACATACAGTAAAGTCCCGCCTTCAAGAAACTCGTTGTTCGTCCTCCTCAGGCTATTGTTCTACCTTAATTAATCTATTGTTATCTTATTGTTCAGTTTATCTTCCTATTGTTTTCCTATTGTTCAGTTTGTTTTCCTATTGTTTTCCTATTGTTCAGTTTGTTTTCCTATTCTCTTCCTATTGTTTTACCTTCATTAACCTATTCTTTCCCATTGTTTTGGTCAGAATTCATGGTCTGAGTTTCTAATAAAGTGGATCTAAAAATAACTTCAAGTTCGATTCAAATTGCATAGCAATTAAACCAATAATCTCATATATTATGAATTCTACAGGGTGATCCAACGAGAAACCATCCAGGATTGCAGGGCTGTCGACTAAAATCTGTGAAACTACATATATCTAATCATACATAAAACGATTTCCGAAGGGTAAACGTAGAATTTGGGATACCATCCAGACATCTGCGATCACGTTTACCTGTCCACAATTCGAAATTAAAATTGTCCTAATTCGAGAGCTTTCAAATTAATTTGAACATGGTAAATATAAAACAGAAATTTTCTATTGACTATGACTTGAAAAACCATCATCGATTTTCAGCCCATTTTTTATA
This sequence comes from Phacellophora camtschatica, assembly GCA_036873815.1. NCBI lineage: Eukaryota > Metazoa > Cnidaria > Scyphozoa > Semaeostomeae > Ulmaridae > Phacellophora > Phacellophora camtschatica. Next base: position 9,685 of record JAYJMH010071890.1, on the reverse strand, counting down.
TTAAAAAAACCTGCTGGCTTTAATGGCGCTTTTGGAGATTAAAGCTTAATAAGATTCGCTGATGAAACTTCCCACGTCGATATAGGATCAAACATGTTGTTTCAATGTAAAAAAAATGGACTGGAAATGAATGGCGTTCCTTTAAATTGACTTGAGACCTCAAGGATTCGGGTTACTTTAATTTCCATTTTTGGACATGTAAACATGCTTGCAGATGACTGGATGGTATCCCAAACTCTAAGTTTGCCCTTCGGACATCGTTTTGAGTCAAATTTAAAATTGCTAGCCTCATGGATTTCCAGCTAAAGCCCTGCAAATGTGGATAGTTTTCTGGGTCCGTGGTAGATCAAAACGATTTGCAAAATACTGATAAACAATAACCTTGATAGCAGCATTGCGAAGAAGCTCCAATGTTGGCCTAACATCAACTTGCAGTTTGTCTTCCACACCAGTTAGACAAAGAAGCTCCATGTCATACTCGAGACTTTCTTGCACAGCTAAAACCTACAAAGATAAAATGTTCTTTGTAAATGAAACAAACCATGACACTGAAACTTGAAAGAAGTTGGTCACATAAAGAAAAATTGTCTTTGATTTTGATTTTGGTTTAAATTAAATCATCAGAAAATACGAATTTACAAACAAAAATAGGTTACACATATTCTGTAAAAGGTTAAATTCAAAAAAGAAATACTCACTTTACTATTTCTTTCCTCAATTGCAAGTTTGGCTTGAGAATAACGATACTAAAAATACAAATTTAAAAAACTACAAGTTCTGATTAAAAAAAATCCTACTCACCTAAATTTGATGAATTCTCGTTAATATTATTGGAAAAATAATATACTATAATTGGGTAGAAACCGCTTTAGAAACCGCTTTCTTTTCGAGTCCAAAACAAATATCTCAAGTTGAATACTATGAGTATGGGTGTCCTACTTCTTACAAATTGATGAACGGAATTTAAGCAGAGTAGGCTACGTTCATACGGCTCTGTATTAATTTATATTTGTTTTTGTTGATGAAAACGCTGCTCGTTCACACTGCTCCATTTTCTGATGAATACTCTATGATTACGATGAGCGTTCACAATGCTCCAGCAAAAAGTTGTTGTCATCATCTCCTTTTCAGAAAAAATCTCTTGCTGTGTTTGTTAGCGTATTCAAATGTCTCTGTTTTTCGTGTTCACACTAACAACTAACAAGGGCAGATTTTGTAACAATAGTGAAATCGACACGGCAATTTCAAAGCAATTAGCCTTTGACAACAAAGCGGATTCTCTCAAGCAGAAAATCAAAACAAACAAAGCAATTGATTTTCTGCTTGAGAGAATTCCGTTTGTCTTGAATGGCTAATCGCTTTGAAATTGGCATTTCGATTTCACTATTGTTACAAAATCTGCCCTTGTTGTTCACACTGAAAACGAAGCGTATTCAAAACGCATCGTTGCATCGTTTTTCAAATTTATCCGTATTTTTCGGCGTTTTTAAAAAGCCCTGGTTTCATGGCAAAGAAATATGAATGCAACGCAAAAACGAATAAGTGTTCTTAAGGAGCAGTATAAACGGGGCCTTGATACTGTGACAATGTACTTAGAATGAATGAAATATTTAACAACGCTTCGAGTATCACTCATCATCGGGTTCAGGTTAAGAAGCTAATTATAAGATTTCTATTTCAAGAATTTGTTAATCTACCATACCATTTTCTATTAGAATCATTTGTAAAGACACAATGCAAAATTTACCTGAAAGTCCTCATACTGCTCGGCAGACAAAGATTTCTTTGCAACTACTAAAGTTCTCAGGCCTTCTCTTGCCATGTTACCACACTGTAAAACGAAACATAAAAATATAAAATAAAAACAACGAACTTTGTGATGTTTGCTTAAAAATCAAATGCTTCGCACAACACAATTGTGGTTTGAGTTATAGAATTTAGTTAAACTGTAGTTACCAAAATCAGGATAGTACTAAACAAATGGTGTCACAAAGAATCCTTAACGCATTACTCACTAAAAGTGGAAAACATTTTCTAACGTTTCCAATCGTGGCCGTGTTTTTTGTCATGGTCGTGTTTCATTCCCGAAAGGGCTATCTTTGCACGAACGTAAAATGTCGTGGCACGTAGACCTGTTTTTATGCATGACTGGTAACAACTCACTCGAATGACTCAGTGGAACCAAACCGTTTTTAGAGTCGCTAGTGTTTTTACTACTTTACAACAACCCAAAATACCCAGTGGAAACTAGACTTTAAAATTATAAAACTTTACGTTGTTTGCTAGCAGGCAAAATATAGCCCTTTCAGGAATAAAACATTTAACACTGGAAGTTTCCAGTATATATTTGTTTCCAGTATATATTAGTGAAAATTTAACACTGGAAGGCTTGGAGTATATATTTGTCGTAAGAAAACTAAAATCTTCTAAACACGCACAGTCAAATACAGATAATCAAATAAAAATATACCTCCTCTTCCAGCCAATCATTATATTGCACTCTTGTGCTCATGACAGTGTCTGCGCCTTTCATGTAGAAAATGATTTCTCCCGTTTTGTCTTCCTAAAAATTCAAAGAAATAACAAAACATAAAACTTCATTCTTTTGGTTCAACATAAAACGCCAATTAGATTATTTCAATATAATTGAAATAATAATAATGTAATATTTAAATGAGAAATATTATTAAATTTTTTGTGAATTTTTGCTGGAAAGTGTTAAGTCGAAAGGGGAAGAAAAATGTAACCTAACTAAGGGGGAAAAACAATGAATTAATCCGAAAAATATTTACCCCTGTATAAAACGCAAATTAAATTACATTTTTTCTAAAAGAATGTTTGTTTCAAAAAGAAGACTCGAGAAACAAGTTGAAAATAAACAGCAAGGGTATCTAAGTATCTACCGTAAAAAAAACCAGGGGGCACTTCTACAAGAGAGGCAATGGGGGTGTGATGTCCTACTAAAATATACCCTACCCCATGGTAAACAAAAATGTACAAATACTGCATACCCTATCGTAAAATTTATAACCCCAGCCAGTCTATCAAGAGAAATATACCCTACCTTCAAAATGTATACCCAGTGGTAAACGTCTTACCAAAATGTTGCGGAAATGATACCCCATCGTAAAAATTAAACTCTAAATTGGTGGATCAGTCAGGTGGGAACATACATATATGATTTACAATTAGATTGCCCCCCCCCCGAGCAAAACGCCCAAGAATTTCAGGAATTTTTGAGGGCTTATACTCTTAGTTTTGCCTGATTTCTTTAATAAAATGTATAAAGCAAAATACTTTCACTAATAAACTAATATAAACTAATTCATATAACTATATGTATAAAAAGAGAAGTAAGCAAAATGCCCATGGGCGTATAAAAATAGAAAAATACTTCAAGATAATTCGTTAAACTAAAGCGTTTGATGAGTTTATTCTCGAAAGGGGGAAATTTCGGAGGTGGAGGTTATTTTATGAATTAACACATTTCTAAAAATCACACCAAAATTCGTGAATCCTCACCTTTAAAATAATGCCCATCCGTTTCGTCTCTGAAGTAAATGGAAACATTTGGAGAATAGTGAAAGTCAGGATCTGTCCACTTGGAACTCGAATATGCATCGTGTTTAAATCACGAAATACCAACGTCACTCCAACATTTTCGCTCCAATTGACAAGTGCGACCTGATAAATTACACAAGGATTGAATTGAAATTGAATTAAAATTAAGAAAAATCCTGATTATAATTAAGAGTAAAACATCGCTGTAAAATCGTGCAAAATCAAACTCCACAAGAAAGAAATTACACGGAAATGCAAACACTGCTAGCCACTCCGTGATCACGAAATCAGTGTGTGTAATTGTAAGCACGTAACCATGACATAACCATAATCACTTAACCGTAAGCACGTAACCGTTGAATTTACTCGTTACTTTGCGTCCTTTCTATTGTTTTACAAAAATTCTCAACTTTGTCATAAGCATCTTTGGTTCTACATCTATAGTCCGTAAAATAAAACTGTACACGCAAACCCCGCTTGTTGCTCTGTAATCGCGTAACCAGAAGCACGTAACCGTAAGCACGTAACTGTAAGCACGTAGTCGTTGAATTTACTTGTTGTTTTGCATCTTTTCCGTTATTTTATTGTAATTATCCACCTTGCAACAAGCATGCTTGGATTCTACGACACTCTAAAGTCGCTAAAATTAAACTGTACAAGCAAACACCACTAGTTTTTCTATAATCATGTAATCGTAAGCACGTAACCGTTGGATTTAATCGTTGTTGTGCGTCTTTTCATTATTTTATTTTACTTCGTTATTTCATCACAAGTATCTGAAAATCTAACTAGCAACCTGCAACAGTTACCTTTCCTTTACAACTTTACAACAACATTACAAGGCCTTTCCTTTACAACTTTACAACAACATTACAAGGCCTTTCCTTTACAACTTTATAACAACATTACAAGGCCTTTCCTTTACAAAACACAAAGCAAACCATACCTCATCTGGACTGGCAGCCTGATAATTCACTTTTCCTTCCTCTCCTTTCAACGCCATTTCGATGTCGCCATTCACAACACTTGCTGTCTTTTCTGGTTGCTCCACGACTGGCGTAACATTATGGCAAAGAGAAAGCGCCTTCACACCTTCCTGGATTCTAGTCACAACATTCCTTCGTATCTTAAATTCAAAGAAAAAAATTAAACTTTTCGCCCTGGGAAGGGCCATGTGGTCCATTGATAAACAACGTAAAACGTCATATTTTCAGGTGGTAATTGATGGTAGAATTTTACATCAATTTCAGATATTTCAACGGAAGTTTATCATGTAAAGTTGGTTTTCCTGTGCTACCCCCTGCAAAATAAAACTCGCATCGGATTTGCCTGTTTAACAGAAATAAACCGGACGTAAAAGGGTTACTTGTATACTTGTTTCAAATTTCACACAAAATATTTTGCAGGAATGTATTGAAAACAAATCAACGAATACACTATTTCCTCTATTAATAAATACCTGTGATAAATAATCTCTAGAGCTTTGAAAAAACAAAAAGTCACATTTGATTGGGATTCAAATGATGAAAATTTAGGTTGAAATTGTTGAATAAATTAGTATAAAAATGTTTCTGTGAAATATTTGACTGCACCAATAAATTTTTAACCGCAAACAATCCCACCAGAACACTTTCGTCATTAAATCCTTGCTGTGATATGCCTATAATAAAATTTACCTTGGACCCAGATTTCTTGACTGAAATCGAATCTGCCTCTTCATACATGCTTTTTAAATATGTTTTCACTTCTTCCATTGAATCCGACCCGAATGAAACAGTTCCCAAATGCAGTCTTTTAAATATCTGTAATAAAAATTAAACAAAAATTAATCTATATTCTTAACAGCTAATCAAAAGCACAAATTATGTGACTTGGCTATCCCAACTTTTTGGGATAAATTGAAACGAGGCTTCAAGCGCCATATCATCAAAGTTCGAATTTATTATTCTTCAAAGTTCGAATTACCATTATGAGGTAATAAATCCAGGTCCATTATGAAGTAATAAATCCAGGTCCATCATTTTCCTTTTGTATGAGTCGTAGTATATACAGCGTTGCATAACTACGACGATTGTAAACAAGTTGAGTTAACAAAGTCAATAACAACACTTGAGTTGAATGTACAATCCAATCAACCAAAGATTTCTTTATTTCTAAGCATATGATTATCAAACTTATACCTTGTGAATTAAATATTTGAAAACTGAAGTGGCTTTAACCATAAAAATGATGTTCTGCTGACAAACCGTTCTGCTGTCAAATCCTTCACAAACGTCAAATCTTTCTATTTTTATAACTTTGACAAAAATGGGCCTGAAAATGCTAAAATTATTTCCTAAACTAAACTTTGTTTACACAATCCAGCTCTGCTTTCCAAAGTGCTATTTCTCAAACACTTGATAAAGTTCCAGAATTGGGGCTTTACCCATGGGCAGTGGGAAACATGTCTTCTTCCGTGCTTTCTTATTTTAATTCACATCACACCTTACCTATGTTCACGCATATGAGTAGTTTGTTTCATCGTTGTCCATGCATTCTCGCTTTGTGTTTTGCAAAACCATGGAGAACGACGAAAGAAACTACTCGCATACGTGAACACAGGAAAGGTGTGATGTGAACTAAAATAATACAGCAGGAAGGGAAGACCAAAAAAATGTTTTCTAATGCCCATGCTTTGACTTGAAACGGTGGCTTTGATGTGTAAACACAGGGAGATTCAGTCATGAATTTACCTACCATTTCGTTCTGTGTCAACGTTCCAGTTTTATCTGTCAATAAATAACTGATTCTTCCCAACTCTTCCGGTATTGTGCTGCTTCTCACCACAGTTCCAGGAATCTTGTCATCTTGTCCAATAACCCACGAATATACCAGCTTTGCCATATCCAAATTTACGCGCAGGCTAAAGAATTGATAAAGAAATTGTAAACGTTAAGTAAACAAAAAAGAAACAATAAACATAATGTGTATACCCATCAGACAAAACTGTTAGTACTGTGTATACTTCTTAATTTCTTTCATTGCTCATTTTTAGTTCACGGCGCAAAATAGATAAACAAGCTTGTTTTGGGTCGTATAGTTATTTATGACCTGGCGTTGATTTTGCCCGGGCAGCTGTATTTGCCCGGGCAGCTGTATTTGCCCGGGCAGCTGTATTTGCCCGGGCAGCTGTATCTGACCGGGCAGCTGTATTTGACCGGGCAGCTGTATTTGACCGGGCAGCTGTATTTGACCGGGCAGCTGTTTGAGCATTTTGAGTGGTTAGAACCAGGGAGTTTAGAATGCCGATTCCGCGGGATGTCTCGGGCAATTGTAACAATAAACGCAATAAATGCAAGCTCGATCTGTACTATTAACCTTCGGCCTCGTATTTCCCAACACAAATTTCAAACGTTCAGTGAGTGTTAAGGTCAATATCACATTCCTCCGCAGCATCTTTTTAATTTTTTAATTTAATTTTACCCCCGTTAGATTTTACTTTTGATAGAAATTTTTAAAGACTATTACACTTTAACTAATACACATAGCCCCTAATTTCAATTTTTAAAGCCTATACACTTTAACTAATACACAAAGCCCCTAATTTCACAACCATTCGCAGGATAAAAAAGGAAAGACCCTGCGGAGGAACATGAGGTCAATATTACATTGTAACTTATGCATTCGATGAGTAAAATGTATTAGAGATTTATCAAAGATACGGTATATTAATTAAGTAAGTGCGAACATGACTTCATATAGAACACAAAATAATTCTAAACACCATAAGTCATGTTTTTGCATAATAATGGAATATGCATACTTGATATATCAATAATTTTACTTGTTAAAAATAGCAAAGATTTGTGAGCACACAAGTGCCGCCCCAAAGTAAGTAGCACATTAAAAGTTCTGTTGCCAAACCGAAAAGCGACCTATCTCGCAGTTGGCATTGTTTTGAATTAAGTCGTACTGTGATTCCTACAGATGGTTATTGCATGCCCCGCAAACGCGATGAAACCCATTTTAGCTTAGATCATAGTCAATTAAAACTAAAACATAACGAACTATCGAAATGGACCAAATTTTTCACTAGCAATGAAATGATTAACTTTTGTCAGTCCTGTATCAAATAATAAAAGTTATACACTTAATAACAGCCGTAATAATAAAATAGATCTAACCTGATGGGTATGATGTAAGAGAAAAGTAAAACAAATCTGAAAAAATATATCCACCATGGCCCAGTAAATCCCTGCAAAAAAGTAGTTTACACATTAAAAGTAGTTTACACAAAAAAGTAGTTTACACATATTTTTAATTATAATTTGAATTCTAATCCCTTTCACGCCCGGATTTAATTTCATTTAACAGGTAAATCCTATCTAAGTTTTATTTTGCAGGGGGGTAACACATACAAACCAAGTTAATTAAAAAATAAACTTACATTGAAATGTCTTACATCATTATCAAAGTTTTTTCTGCATTTACCTCCTGAAAATGTGTTGTTCTATGTTGTTTACTAATGAACCATATGACCCTTTCAAGGGGTGAAATGGTTATACAAATCACTTCATCGCTTTTGATTACACTGCAGAAAAAAATCTTTCAATACTTTTCACGTACGCTTGCATATTTACACTCTGCTATTTAAATATTTTTTAATGTATTCCTTTTTGTAAATTTATGATTGTCTGTCATATTTTAAATTTAGCCAAAGTATTCTCAAAATTCCAGTAAAAGTTCGGAAATTCATATAATATTAAATTTACTAAACTTCTTCGCAGTTCATGTATATATTTCACGTTGCTGTCCAAACATGCCTTAAGTCCAAATTTAATAAATGTACACTGCTTACCTTTAGTCCCATGATAGCCAGAGACAGAGCAACAGTTAACACAAACAATAGCTTCGTGAAGTTATTGATCTCGTGGTCCACAAGACCAAACTATCAAAAAAACAATTAGTATTAGCAGCTAATTAGCAATGCAGTGAAATCTTGACAAGACGGACATTCAGGACCACCGAGAGAAATAACGGGCCCCTGGAAACTTCACGTTTAAAAGCCCGCTTTTACTACATCTTCTTGCATTTATAGAATGTAAAAGTAATTTTTATTCACTTGAGCCCTTGAGATTAGTAGCTGTTGACTGCAGGCCGAGGGGACAGTTACCCCCCTTGGCCTCGTTATCATTGGGTCTGCATACCGTAAAACCGACAGCAGGTACTTACTATCGCACAGTTTTTAATATTAATGTCTCTTAAATCACTTCTTCATAAGGATGGACAATTATTTTTTTCCCCCACTAGTTTCCGATTTAGAGATTCCATTAGATAATATTAACAGCTGGGAAGCACTGCAGCAGTATAAAGTATTCCTCTATAGTATATATATAAATACAATACAATACTAACTTTAGATTGAGGAGAAGAAGTGTTCATAACACTTCTAGTTTCCCGTCCAGTGTATATCACAACACCAAGGGCTGTTCCTGTAAAAAATAAAGTTAAAATAACATTAGCATTTATCTAAGAAATGTGACTCTTCTGCGTCAAGGAAGAACTATTATAACATCAATTTACGTGAATAAAAACACCTAGTAATATTAACCTCCTTACATCCATGTTTTGGACAAAAATGACAAATACCCCAATTTTCAAAGCGAAAATCAACAAAGAACCGACAACAGAAGAAGCCAGTTTATAAATCCATTCCAATATCCTTATAGGCAACCACCGATGCCATTTTTCTGGCCTTTACCGACCACCAACTACAACAACAACAACAACAACATCAACTGAACTCGATGATACATCCTTTTTATCAATTTCCAAGAAATACATTCCAAGGACAAGCTTTCTAGGAGCTTATCCACCAAACAAATAACGTCTAAAGAACAAAATTTCATTAGAAAATTTACCATTTTATTATATTTCTAATTATGAGCTTAACACTTTACATAAGAATGATAAAACTAAATTAAAATATCTAATCGATAACCATGATTTAAACAATTATATCAAAGAACATATAAACGAAATAGACAACAATAAATATTATACAATTAATTCACTAAATAATCTCAAATTAATGGACAGATTGGATATATCCGTTTTTCATATAAATATAAGAAGCTTAAACCAA
>JAYJMH010071879.1:0-11038 GCA_036873815.1 Phacellophora camtschatica | reverse complement strand
CTTAGTCTTTTTGGCGCCTATCATCTGAACCGCCAAAAATTCTCATCACGTGATAAAAAATCTTTCTATTGTTTAATCTTTAATATTAGCAAATTTAAAATGAGGTCGCTGTGATGCAAAATTGTACTACCATTTTTCTAGCAGTTGCTTTTCTAGTTGATATTCCTAATGAATAATATTCATTCGTTGTCTACAGATATTCCGTAAAATTTAAAAACGAGATATTCTCATTTATTTTCAGATGGAAGTTGGAGACTGGGTTTATTTTGAGAACATGGGTGCATACACCTTAGCAGCAGCATCCACCTTTAATGGATTCATGCGACCACGTGTTCATTACGTCATTGCTGAATCCCAATTTGCCAGCATTCGTCATTTCTACCGACCAATCAAAGAGCCTAGAAATTCCTTTGTGGAATGTTACTCGTTCGATGAAAAGAAGGGAGGATTTGACAACTTCATCAAATCTACTGAAAATATGCTTCTAATGTAACCATAGTTATTGTTATTTCCCATCATTTGTTTTTCAACTCGTGTTTTGTTCTATGTTTTTATTTTTATTGTTTTATTTGTAACTGCTACAAAAGAAAAAATACCTCGTAAAAGAGAACTCGTTTAATTTTTTTAAGTGAACCAATGTTTGGCAAAAATTTGATTTAAAAACTCCCTTGTTGCATATATCATTGTGGATTAATTTTTGAAAAAACTAATGACCTCATAAACAAATACACCATGAAACATTTATTACATTTAACTTTATTTCCCTTTAAGCTTTATGAAAACCAGACAATTTTCTAACACGTATTATATATATTTATTATACATATTTATATATTATATGTTATTCATTGCCCTACTGTTATTGATATATTATTTGTTGGTTCAAAGTCTGCAGTTTTTACAATTCTGTTTTTATGCTTTTGTAATTTTTTTTGAAGGTGAAAATTTATTAAGTTTTTCTTAAGAGGCAATTCCCTTTTGGGTAAATTTATTTCCATATTTTCACAATTATAGCAGTCATATTTAAATGTTATAACAGTGTTATAAATAATATACATTGTTAGAATAATTTAGGTACACTTTAATTTCATTCATCATTTAAAATGGTTGATTTTTTTCAAGATAAAAGCTTTCTCTTTGAATAAGAAAATAATAAATCGTAAAATATTTATGAAAATTTAATTAACTATCATCTTCACAGTTACACTTCTTTTTTATTTTTTGTCAATTTGTGTATTTGTTAGTATTTTAACTGGTTGCATCAGTGCACTCATAATATTATCAGTCTCCCATTCAACTGTGTGATGTCGAGGATGGCTTATGAATCTGAAAAGATGAAATTTTTGCTCCCTCGCACATCATACACAATTGAAATTTGCATTTGCGTGAATCCAAAAGAATCCATGTAACTTATTGTAGTCGATTTGTTTTTAGATAAATACATACAATATTTATGATTAAAAATGTTATCATCGTTATCATCATATTGTTGTATGTTTGTGTTGTGTTATTTATCAATGTCGTTCTTCCGTTCTCCGCTGCGCAAACAAAGCCCTTTTTCTTTACAGGAGAAACAGGCCTAAAACAACAAACAAATATAATAACCTTAGTTCTGAAATTTTGCCGAAGAATGTCACAAGTATCAAATGTGTGTGTTTATTTTGTCAGATTACCCTTTCTCTGTCTCCCAGCTGTGTTTCCTTATCAACGAAATGCCCCTTTTCTATTTTCTTAACACGTTACATTGGAAAAACGAACATCTACAATCATGATACCACTAGGAACATGTAGTAATAATATCAACCCCAAATTCAGGGCCTTGACACGAATACGTTAATTCTTGCACGTGAAAGGAACTTGTATATAAAGTTAGATCCTCAATTATAAATTACAAAATTATACAACAAATGAACTTAGAATTATTGAATAAAAAATATAACAACATTAATAGAGATATTTGCAAGTCAATGGCAGAAGCTTCACTATTCAAAACGCTCCGCCTTTTAAATTTATTGAATTATCAGAAAAAGTTTATCTGGCAGGTTCTGCAAACATTAATGGCAATCAATAAGATTACCAGGTACAACCCAGAGACATGTTTTTGGAACATTAAAAAAAGGTTTTGTTTTCTTTGTTTACAAAAATAACGAGGAAATTTAATGAAAATGTCGTGCGCTTGTGAAGGAGAAATTGGGCTTTAAATTCAGATTTTGACATTTAGCATTTTAAATTAATTTGCAATAATTTTCTTCTTCATCGACATCGAGATATTGTTATTGTTAAAAATAGTTTTAAAGCTCATTCTCAGTTAAAACTGCTTCATTTCTAATAACCAATAACATTTCAGAAATTTCAGAAGTTTTTCTTAGTCAGAAATTCCATCAATGTTTTGAAGCTTCAGAAAATTCACATTTAGCTTAAAATATTTTCTCATCAGCACAGGCAAATTAAGTACTGCCTGATTTAAATTTGGACTTTCTTTGAGGTTAAAATCTGAGGAGCTGGCTTCGAACCTGATGAGGCAAAGAGAGTGGAGATATAGGGTACACATGAAGGATGTGATCAATCGTTGGCATATGGTATGACCCCTTCACAGCCTCGGCCTGGATAAACTCTTCTCAAGCTCGTAACGATCTGGAACAGTTTCCGACGGCATTAAAGAGTACACAAAGGTTAAATCAAGTGTGGGAAGAGCTGCGGAGAAGATGGGGGTGATGCCAGAAGATCTATGCACATGTAGATTTAATTATACCCGATTTATAGAGTACACTCAACATTGTTCCATTACCCAAAGGAGGTGACATCACCAACACAATTGCAGACAAGGTATTGCTCTCAGCTCGCTTGTTGCTAAGACTCACAACAGAATGGTGCTAAATCGTTTCAGGCCTGTCCTATAGAACCCTGCTGAGGCCCTATCATAACGAATTTCGCCGAAAGTGCACAACGGTGGGACAGATAGTAGCTAGCACTGAGAAGTATTATGGAGGGAATCTGGAATGGAATCTTTCTGCTGTTATCACCTATTTATAGACTTAAAAAAGCATTCAAGTTAAACACCATACATCAAGGGAGGCTGATTGACACTCTCCAAGCAATGGTGTACCAGAGATGTTAGTAAATGTGATTGCTGCAAGCTACTCCAAGACTCGGGCAGAGACTTCAGTCAACGATTGGTGCAATTAAATTTCGATTGCTGGTGTTTACAGTAAACATTGTGGTGACGTAAATTTTGTCATTGATCTGAGATTGTAGTATCAGTGGTACTAGAGAGAGCACGTTTTGCATGCAGTGTCAAGATGTTAGTTGTTTAAATGTAGCTGTCAAGGTAACACAGAAACAATGGTGTAATAAATAATGTAGTATCTGCTGCTAATTACAAAAATTAATTCTCTTTGTTTTCTAGTTTCTTTTATTTATGATTCATTTATTTTATTTAGGCTTTCGATTTGGATTTGAGAAAGAGAGAAGACAGTTTTTGTCAGGTAAGCTATTAATCTTTATTATTATCCCGTTTGTTCTGTTGCATTTAAGTTAAACGTTACTCGAACATTTTGAAAATGTATTAAGACCCTCAATCCCGCTTTTCCAGCCTTATTTTGTGGGAAATCCAGCCACCTTTTTGTCGATATACTGTCGGTGATCAAATCCCAGTCCCATGTCTCTTGATTTCATCAGTCGTAGTCCCAGTACATCAAATCCCAATCCCAGCGCGAAAATCCCATTCCAGAGTGTCATTATAGGCCAATCCTAGTACCACGTCTTAATTAAAAAAGACAGAATTAATGAAGAGTTATCGCTGCGGAGGAGCGTTAGCGTTATTAAAAGATTTAATGATGCAACGTCACTGATAAACTATTGCATTTTTGTTGTTACATTTTTCATAATATGAATGATTCAACGATTTTTCGTAATTTGTTAAGTTCTTTGGGGTCGCTTTTCATCAAATTATTCTTTTCTGGCATGTTTTCTGAGAATCTAGGGCATTTCCAAATATGTATTCATCATGTACTCCACACCTTCTGCACAGTTTCCTTCGTAGTTTGCTTTTAATTCTACCATGTTTAGTTTTAGTTTTAATAGTTCTTTTCCGTGCATATTTTTTATATATTATTTTATACCAAATGAACCGTTTTTAATGAATCTAAGTTTTGTCCCAGTATTACTTATCATATCGCTTTCAATTTGGGATTTTATTCTATTTTTTATTTCTATTTTCCATTCGTTATTTGATAGTTTATTGATTTGCTTTTCTGATAATCTTTTTGATAGTCTTTTTTGTTCTTTATATACTTGTTTTGTTAGTCTTGTATGCCAGGGCGAAATATTAGTAAACATATAAAAAACATCGTTGAATTTATCATTTTTTTTGCGTCTTTTTCTGTTTTTATTTAATTATCATATACGTTTTGGCAAGTTATTTTTTGGGACGTCATTATTTTTTGAGACGTCATTATTTTTGTTGGTATTGGCTTTTAAAACGTGTTAAAAGTTTTGTAAACGATTAATCTGCATGCTGGTAAAAATTACTGTAAAACTGGTTTGCCTGTGTTAAGTTTTCGTGCTTCAATTTTAATGAATTATTTTAGTTTGGGGAATTAACTTCAAGAACAATAGTTATTTAAAACAATTGTTTAATCAAACTTTAGCTCTCTATTGTTCTGAGAAAAATTGCCCCCCCCCCCCAATCTGGAACAACTTCCGACGGCACTGAAATATCACGGTCACACTGTCACTGGTCGGAGAAAGGTTGAAGAAAACAAAGTAAAATAATGTCCCACACCCAAACCACGCCTAATTTTTTTATTTCTTAATGAGGAAGGTTCTTAAAGATCAAACTTTCCTCTCCTCGAGAAATGCTGATCACTTTATGGACTCTTGTTTTCTTGCTATTTTTATGCCATTTTTTCAATCTATCTAAAAGAGTTTATTTTCTCTTTCTGGCCTTTTTGACAACGTACCAGAAAAAATTGTCTTGTTGCTAAATTTTGTGCAGTTGGGCTGCAAGCTGCAATCATTTACGTTTTCAGTTATAAATCAAACAGTTTTAGAGAAAAATCTTGAAATATCAGAAGCTGGTGTTGCAAAGTAGTATTGGAATTTTTCCTGTTTATTGTTGCATTTGAAAAGTTGTGTAAGGATGAAGTTTGCGGTAAAATTTAAAAATCTACTCATTTTACCAGGGATGTGATTTTTTATAACATGGTAAACTTTATACTTCATATAAAGACTTTAAAAAGAACAGTGTTAACCCTTTCACGCCCGGATTTATTTATTCTCAACGGGGAAATCCAATGCAATTTTTATTTTGCAGGGGGTAACACACAAAAACCAACTTAATTTATGTGATAAACTTACGTCGAAATATCTGAAATTAAGATGATGTAAAGTTCTGCCGGCATTTACCCCCTGAAAATTTAGCGTTTTGTGTTGTTTGTCAATGGACCATATGTCCCTTCCTGGGGTGAAAGGGGTAAATGATAAATGACAAGTGTTGTGTCATACAACAACACAGCATAAAAATCTTTTTAATACTACTTATTGTGATGAACTTAAACACATATCTTTTGAAAAATTGAAAAACAGTCATGCTTTGCTACCTCGCAAACTTGATGAAATCGGATGTTTTTTAAACTTATGTTTTGTTGTTGTCGTCGTAGACAATGAAAAAGAAAATATGTTGTATTTGAAGTAAAAAGTGGTAAGATGTGCTGGGTGGAGGAAGTGAATGTGAGATGAAAACTGTTCTCGAATGTCAAAATATATTGAAGATTATGACTCCTTGCCTAATCTTTTTATTGGAATGTGTTTATATTTTCAGATGCAAGTCAAGGAGCTGTGTTTGCCAAGTCTGCATGCCAACTCATAAGGGGCACTTTAATTCCTTTAAAATGCTTACGAGAGTTTTTAGAGCAAAAGGATGAATTCACATTGAGCGATTTTTTGGGATTTTTACAGAAAACAAATATTATTTTTATGAAAAGTCTACCAGATATTTAGGAATCAAGTGCCCTTCGCCAACTCACGGTCACAAGTCAATCCGAGCCTTATTGAGTGTTACGAGGGGGTTAAGCCTCGCCAATCACCCCTTTTCTTTCCTTTTAAATCCTTTTTGATGAATAAATATCAAATTGAAGAGCCATACAAAATTAAGAATTAATACAATGATTCTGGTTTCCCTGTGGGCATTCGTGATGCAGCCATTCGTCTTCACTTCACTCTGTCTTTCATCTTACGTCAACAACGGAAATTTTTTCTACGTAAGAAAAATGTCATTGCTTTACCATCTATAAGCCAAGATATTAATCACTAGTGTATTTTGCCAAATGGCTATATTTTCACAGGACATCGCACCTCTCTGTAAATTGTGGTGAGAAAATAACAGGGTCGATTGTCAATCAAATTCATTAGTAGTTGGGAAAAACATGCGAAGAGTGGACAGGAAAAGATGGTCTTATGAGCTTTTAATTAATTTTTCGTAGAAGTCGCTGAAGAAGCCAAGAAAATAAAAACAAAGAATTTGTAAACCAAGAAAATGCAAGTAGACATTAAAAGGTACGAAATCCTTCTCCAGCAAATAAATGCTTAATACTTTTTAATCAATTTATTCAGTACATTGTCACTTTCATTTTATATCGTTTTAGTTCACAATTTTAGTTTAGATTAGGACATTTGATCTCTACCTATATCTTTTAATCTCACAATTTTATTTTTAACTTTCTTTCAGTAAGAAAATAATTAGTTTTATTGGTACTGTAATTTTTAATTGGAGGGTGCCTTGAAACCCATTGCTATGAGGCTTGAAGGTTACTTTTCTTTTGGCTTGAAAGCACAGAGTCACGTTAAACAGACAATCAGCTGAAAACGATGATTATGACAGCAGAATGCACTACAAGACCTGTAATTGGCTCTATTCATGGTCACGTAATTAAATGGCCTCACAGTGGGCCAGCAGTTGGAATCTCTAAAAGTTCGAGAAGAAAAAAATGTTTTAGAATAGAAAGTTTTGAAAAAAGTTTAAAATGATGCGGAGGCAGGCGGGAAGGAGGATGATAAGGAGGAGGCATATATAAAGCTCCTCCAACTCCCTCTCCTACCCCGCCTCCGCACCATTTTTGAATATTCTTGAATATTCTAATTTTTACTTCTTTTTGAACTTTCAGAGAGTGATTGTTGAGCAAGTCCAGTCCAGCCAACCATGTGCTTGTTTTCTCGTTTCGATTTTACCTAAGGCAAAAAGCTCCCTCCGAAATACGCCCTCTCAAGGTTTAGCCTTCAACGTGATTTTATACTTCAAAGAGTGGAACAAAATAAAAAATATCAAACAGCAGCAGTATAAAATCGACGCACACGCAGTGCACTGGTAGTTAATTAAGTGTGCACTGGACTAACTGGTTTGCACGTAACAGGAAATATATAGTTTCCGTAGATTTCATACCTTTATCTACTTGCTATGTTCTTAATTACTAATCAACCCCCCGTAATTTTTGACACACACGATTAATCGCTGAAAATTTTTCTCTCTATTTCGGTTTACTGCAATCAAAAAATATTTATTGTTTCAAAGTTACTTCTTTTTCTTTTAATTAAGAATTAATATCGTTTCAATTACCATCTCCAATTTGTGATTATTTCCTAAGATTATTTTCAGTGCAATTACCAAACTTAAATCTCACTAATAGTATGTATTTTCAATGCATTTTGCTAATTAATTCATAGGTAGCTCTGAAACAATGGGTTGAGATTTTTACAGGAATTAATCCAACATACTGAACATTTCCTTGCTATTGTTTTGTATATGTTTTTGAGAGCAATTAATAAGACTCCACGTTTTACAAATGCTTCACGTTTTTAAATATGATACGCACCTATACTATTAGATAGACAAGAGTATGGTAAGTTCTGTTTACTTTTTAGCATTCATGTTTGTACATATATTTTGTGTTTAGTATTAATCGAACAGGCTTCTTTATTTAGTCACAGTTACTTATTGACTATAATTTAGAACAGCGCGTAAAAGAAACTATATTTTTGGGCACCTGTCTTGCAAATGATCCAAATTACCAATTTTTGCCTGGGTGTGATCGTGTATATTAGCCTTAGACCACATGGTTGCTTTGTGCTGACATTATCCCAGTGTTATCGTTATTGTAAACCATGTTAGTCATGTAAGTTTTTTAGAATTGATAAAAAATAGGATCTTATCTGACACCCTTAGAAAAAACATAACTCAAGAATAGAGAAAGTGTGATTTAACTAAATTACTTCAATATTTGACAATTTTTTCAGGGATTTTTTCATCAACTCTTACGGTTTCATACAGTTATTTTTATCATGAAATGATGCAAAATTTTATTCTGAATTTTCGTATATTTGCCGGTCAAGGCCAGCCTCGTGGGGGTGTGGGTGGTGTGATACCCCCCATGGAAATGTAAAACAGTATTTACTCAGTATTTACTCTGAGCTTGTCTGTCAATTCAGCCGGCAAAGGTGAGCTTACTATGTTAGTATTGGCAAATTTCTCATTCTACTCGACAAATTTTTCGTGACACCATCCTTCCACTATCGTATGTGGTCGGCCCTGTGTGTGTTCTTTCATGGTTAATTGAAGACAAACATTTGTTAACTTATTGTGAGTCAAAGTATCCCAAATAATAAATTTGAGAATTTCTTGGTTCAAAACGTATTAGATTGTATTTTGATTGTTTTGCTGTTGCGACTAGGTTTTGTTTTGAAATGAATTGAGCAGGGTAAACAGTTTTTTCATCAAATAATTTCCACTTACAGCGGCAAGAATAAAAAGGTTTTGCGCACTTAGCTGCCTTGCCTATGCACGCAGACATTAAGTATTGTTTAGAGGGGAAGTTTAGTGGATACAGTGTGTCCGTGGGCCCAGGAAGGAAGGCTCTTGGTTGCCTTGCCGACCGACGTGAAAGCAGGGGAGTTTACTTTATGTCAAAAGCTTTTTGACATAGTTGCCAAACTTTCTGCTCTGAAAGTATTTGGTTGGTCTTCGCGTAGGCTAAGTATTTTGTGGAGTTTGTAAGAAAACAGTATTTGGTTGGGTCTAAAATTCCACAGTTAGACAACTCTCCTCCACAGCTACTGAATTTGTCGTCTGCGCATAGTTTAAACTCTTCTAATATCTTTAAATTCTACACTTTATGATGACAGGGGTTTGACAATCTTGGCGAATTCACCGCTAATAAATTTTAACCCTGTTCTTTTAAATTATTTACAAAAAACTGTTTTATAATTTTCTTAATTGTCGCATATGTACTCATAGCCAATATAAATTAACGCTGTTTTTTATTAGTGAAGGCTCATTGGATTTGTTGCATTCATTAGCATTTCCGTTACGGTGAATCGTTTAAATTTAAAAAGTCCCTTGTGATATTTGGTTATGAGGATATGATCGCTTTGCAAGATAATTTTTGTAATTTTCTTCATTCATTTAAAAACTAATCAAATTATTTTTTGATGCATCGCCATCGTCAACTGGCACTATACATGGTGTACTTTGTCCTAACTATATATTACTTACGAAATTTTCAGTAAGAATCAATGTTTTTCATTGCTGAGGCTGCAAATGAGCATGCCTCAGTTCCGCTTTGCGTTGAAACCAACTTGCATTGTCCCAACTACATATTACTTACGAAACTTTTGTCGATTTACCCTGTACTGTTAAAACGCCCCATTCAAAGACGTTTTGCTCTTTTTTCCATGTTCTATTTCCGAGACAGCTTCAGAAAGTTCCATTTAATTTCTTGCTTATCTGGTCTACTAAATTTAAATGATGAACTGAGACGCATGGTGGTTACGCGGTCAAACTTCTTAACTCTGTTGTAAACGCGCGATAATAGCTGCGCTTGCACGCACAACCGCAGCTTAATATCTTGTTTATTTTTCCTCCTTAACTTTAAAAATGAACTGAGAATTATAGCGGTTAAGCGGTCAAACTTCCTAACTCTGTTGTAAACGCGCGATAATGCTACTAGCGGTTGCACGCACAACCGCGTCTTCCGGCGTCCGCGCGTTAACCTTATTGCAACTGGCAACTAAGTTTTAATGATTTGTTTCACACTCAAGTTGTTAAAGGAAAGCGGTACCTACTGATTACTAATTATGGTCACATTTCAACCGTTGTGTAAAGAGCGCCGAATTGAAAAGGCCTAGCACCTTGTTTCAAAATGCAAGTGAAAAAACAACCCAACTGCAATGAATCATGTGGACATAACTATCAAGAGAGTTTCTTCATTGGCGCTTTTATGTATGATTTATTTTACCGTATAAATGTTTATCATTCTCGAGATTATGAGATATTTAGTCATACTGAATTTTCGAGAATTCGCGAATGCAATTTTCATTTAGAGGTTTGTTTCTATATTATATTATTTTCGTAACATTTGATGTAGCTAGGTGTGTTATTTTTTCTCTTTTTGTAATATTGTAGCCTATGTTTTAATTGGTTAGCTAGGCCTTTTTTTATAAAAGATTCGTACTTTAATTTGTTATCTGCGTTTCGAAAGTAGGCCTAATGTTTTTATTGCAGAATTCTTGCCAATGTAGTATGGTACTCATTTATATTTTTGCACATTCAGTGATACACTAACATTTATATTCATCATTACATTCATTACTTTTATATTATATACAACGCAAGACAGTAAATTACACCGCATTAAAACATGTGAATTCTAATTATAACTTTTAAATTTTAGAGAGAAGTAACAGCAGACAAGACAAGAATGCAAGTTGAAGGAAAATTTTAAAGTTTTAAAGAAATAAAAGGTAAGAATTTTCAAATAAAATTTTTTAAACTTTGTGACGAAAGAAGAATCCATTTGTTAAACTCATCTCTGTCTGCACACGATTTATTTTTGTTTTAATAATTAGCTACAATCCTCGCCATAAGTGTTGAGACAAAAAATTTAAGCGGGTACATGCCTGAAATAATTCCCCCCCCCCTTCCCCCGGTTTCAATGTTGTTGGGCAAGATCTCATGGAATTCGATTTGCCAATGAACGTGGACATCTGA
>JAYJMH010071868.1:0-11038 GCA_036873815.1 Phacellophora camtschatica | reverse complement strand
TCATTGTTCACAAACAAAGGGGATTACGATTGTCATGAATTTATCATGACAATGTCTGCAGTGCGCCCGAAGCCAAAACTTTGTCAAATATGATAACCAGCTGGAGACAAAAAACTCTTTTCAAGTTTGACAAGCTTTCATCAGATTTGCGGGCGCACTGGAGCCGAGGATTACAGGGGGATTAACATGTCTTCACAGATGCAATCAACAAGTTCAACAGGGTTCCAATGGCCCAGTAAAGTATATCTCAAGAAGTTTAATTAATAGGCTTCGGGCGCATTGCAGACATTGTCATGATAAATTAATGACAATCGTAATCCCCATTGTTTGTGAACAATGATTGTTACACTGTCGTGTTGATTATCCAGTGCGCCGGCAAAAATCGACATCTTTCCAGAACACCGAATTTCAACTAATCTTCAAAGGCCCCGAAGTCCTGCTCTAAGGCAGGACGAACTCAACCAAGCGTTTTTAATTATTCGCGGATTAACAACTAATCTGTCAGTGAATATGGTCGATTTTTGGACTTATCGCTGGGTGCCATTGTTCTCCCACTGCTCTCCTGGCGGTGCACCTGGGCCAAAAATGTAAGAAGGAAACAAATAAAGTTAACATTTGCTGGAAGGATGCAATTCATCAATGTTTTGTTGCTCACGAAGCCATCTTCCGCAATATTAACACGAGAGAGCAAGAAGGCAAGAAGCACTGGCAGGAAAACAAAATAACATGCAATTTATGTACATTTTGATTGGGCAATTTACGTCATGTGTTCTCGATGAACAATGGAATGACTCAGGCTGCCTGAGGTTGCCTCAGACACATGTTTCCATAAAAAAGGTCCTTTGCTGAGGCGCCTTAAGTGCCGTGAAAGTAAAAATAAATTCAACTTTTGAGCAGCCTCAGGCTTCTAAGACAACCGCAGTCATCACAAGGATTATGTTTCCATTAAAAAAAATTCAGCCTGTGACCTTGGCGCAGGCAGTCGCAGACAGTTACGACTAAATGGAAACCAGCCTTTAAGGGTCATTTTTATCATCCATACTTAAGGGTCATAGGGTCATGATCACAGGGTCCTGTTTATAGACTATGCCCTTCTTTACCCCCCTTCTCACATTTATTGCTTCGAAACTATGCCAATAGTCTAGCCGAGTGTTTGGCGTTTGGCAATTGATTTCATATATTGGTTGTCTCTGTTTTTGTTAAAGATATTTATGTGAGGTAATTACATTAAAATGGGCGGTTCTCTGAAATAACAAGTTTCCTTCAATATTGTTTAATTTTATTCTTCTGTGGACATGACTGGTTATTTTTAAACAGTTATTTGATTAATTTGATCCTTGACGATGGATGTATAATCTCTAAAATTAAATGATGGATGTATAATCTCCAAAAGAATTATTTGAACCACGTGTATGCTTTTTTCGTTTCATTGTGCCAAATGTTTTGGGTCCATTTGGTGACACAGTCTTATAAACATTCGCAAACAATTTATTGACGTAAAACCACCAGAACATCTTGTGAACACAAGCACAGGGTCATAGGGCAAGAATTTACCAATTTAGGTTGTTTACAGATCCTTATTGTTACAATTTTGATTTTATTTAGCTTACGGATGTTGTAAGTGATAAAAAATATCACTGTTGCACACCACACCATTGTTTAGTGGTACGATTTCCATGCCTTGAAAAGTACAAAGTTGTCCCAACTGCTTCAAGGGAGCCAATATATTCAATTAATATTTTACATGCGAGTTCTTGATTCGACACTTGCAAAAGGGCAAAAGGGGACTTTGGTCTTAATAAACAATGGTTGGTCTGAACTTAGTTAAAACAAAATGCTTAAATATTTTCTCACATTTTTACTAAATGCCATATCTTTCGAGCTTCTAGTTGAAGTACAAATTACTTCACCCTCAAGCAGTGTTTCTTCAGTGTTCTTTCCTTTCTTTGCAGAATTCAAATCAACTTTCAATAGTGTGTACTTTTTATTTGACGTCTTTCCTTTGAAAATGAGAATATATATTTATATTTGGCAAAATTATCTTAAAGAAATAAAAAATTATACCGGGTGTCCCAAAAAAAGGGAACGGATTTGATAAACGCTAGAAGCGAGAGTTTTGCAAAAAATTTATCCAAAATAAACTTTAAAGTAATCCTCGATATTTAACTTGAAGATAATCTTGTTTGTTGATATCAGTGCATTGTGATTTGGATAATTAATTTAGAAAATTCAAATTTGCCTCACACTCAAAACATATAGTTTAATTTAGGCCTACGCTCTTAAAATATCGTGCGTAGGATTTTCTGAATCCCGGCTGTGCTCACGACAACACACTTTGATTTTGAAAACACTTCTGAACAATGATTCCAAAAGGAATCTTTAAAATCAGTTGTCCATGACTAAATAGTTTGAAAACTAAAATTGTGGTTTCATTTTGGTAGATTGTTGGTGAAAATGCTGGAAAAAGAGAAAGCACTTCATAGTGGCTGCATCCATAAATAAGTGTTAAATTTTCCTTTTTTCCAAAAACGCAGTTTAGACGAAAATCTAGATCTCTGGTTTTGGGTTGGAGGCAAATTTAAACTTCCAGAATTAATATGTATAAAAAATAACAAAATAGGTATCAATTTTTAAGACTCCTGAGAAATATTTTAAAAATTGTTTCGAATAAATTTTAGTTAAACTCACAGCGCGAGCAAACCTTGTTTAAAGCTGTTACTTTTTTCGGACACCCAGTATATAATACAAGTTTTAGCAGGCACAAAATCTTTTCCAAATTATCTTCGATATTATTTAGTCAGATACAATTTCGAGGTTAAGATACCAGTTTCTGGCTTATAAAATAAAATTTAAAAATCATTATAACGTATATCACTCAAAGCTAAAAAATAAGCCTAAAACAGAGGATCATTTGTCAAGGATACGGCAGTGGTATGACATTAACTGGCACTGAGCACTGACACACTTTATTCGGCCAAAAACAATTTTTGTTCTTTCCTTGGGTAATCCTTTTAAGCCATAAAAACATGCTCAAAAGGGACCATAAGGAAAAATTCGATCTTGGCATCTGTTTGACTCAAACAAAAACATTAAATTTTGCATGAGCTTCGACAGTGCCAGTGGAACATAAAAGCAGAGCATAAAAAAGAACTATACTGAATGACTCGTGGCTTTTTATTACTAGATTACTCCTTACAATACAATCAGTTACTATGTGAACTGTTCAGTTGATAAATATGGACCAAAAACGTAACTCCCAAGATTGAATATTTTCAATTACTTTTGCTTCCTACAGAATAGCACGAAAAGTTTACTGCATATTATTCAAAATAATGGACATCGATTGTGAACAATTTCAAATTTTCGAGCTGCTAGCTCAGAGATGAATTAGACTATAGAGTATCAAAACTGATAATAACAAAACCAGCTGTCACGGAATGATTGATAATTAAGGGGTGGTCCACATTTAATCGTTGCATATCCTTTCAAAGAAACCAAACCAAACGAAACGGTTTAACCGTTTCACACTTTACTATCAATTGTTTCCAACCGTTATTTTTTCAAGATTAACTGAACGACATTTATCTTATGAGCCCTCCTTCGAAAAAGAACCATCTTAAATTTTTTTATAAAATTTAGCCCTTCTTGCTTAAAGATGAAATTATAAAATAAATTATTCTTTACATGTGAAGGAATTTTTAGATTCAGATTTCTCAACGAAGCAATAAAATACATTTGCATGAAAAACCCGCATATAAAAACAAAAACTTTGAAGAACCTATACCCTAAAATTTTCACCACAAATTTCCGAAAAGTGCTGTAATTTGAAGATTTTTAGCACCTTAAGAAATAGCCTGGCCCTCTTCATATGAACATTTTGAAATTTTGTTAGGCTTGCTTTCAAAACGTAAGGTTCTTATAATGCAGCCCTTTTATGTATTAATCATCAATCGTATTTTAATATTTTATTACACAAAAAGCACCAAAATAATTTAAACATTTTCTAAATTTCGCTCTATGGAAAACAATTTTTGAATCCAAACTTTTCAATTGCTGCAAAAACAATTTAAATAATTTATATAAATAAGAAATATGTTTGTGAAAGGTGAATTGTGCTGTAATTATCGAATTTAAATATTAATTGTTGATTGCAAATATAATGCTTTAAAAAGAAACACACCAGCGTCTTAATCAAAATGCTATATATTTAAAATAATAAAACAACAGGACTATGAAAAACTTAACTTTAAATGAAAAATCTTGGTACACATAAGAAACATAAATTTGAATATTAAAAGACAAAACAATATGGTACACATAAGAAACATAACTTTGAATATTAAAAGACAAAACAATATGGTTCACATAAGAAAATGGATATGGTTCACATAATCCGCTATGAAAATGGAGGATTTTTAAAAACGCTAATGAAAATTAAGTCAACTGAAAACGGGTCATTTTCAAAACAGATCATTTCCAGTGTCAACACCATAAACGGAGACATTTAAAAACGCTTTCCTTTTCAGAAAGAGACTGATAGCATTGTGTTCGTGGAGCAAATGTGAATTTCATAACGTTTCAAATCGTTTTCACTTGGAAGTGGAGCAGTGTGAACGGAGGCCTTTAACATGTTCTGTTTTCAGCAGCAAAAAGGGATCAAAATGAAAACAGAGTGGTGTGTACGAAACCTGAATTAACACTCATTTCGGCCTAAAAATTGTTATCGCACGCCATCTCCTGTATAAAATCGAAAAGGCGTGCGAATTTCCGCATGCCCACTAAAATTAATATGCACAGACCTGCATGTTTGTTATGTTTCATAGCTATTTTTCTAAAAATTAATAACTGTTGAAACAAATAGTTAGTGAAACAATGAAACCAAGTTTTTATAATGTTCATTTTTATGAAAACCTTTCTAAGGAACCTTAAACCACATTTTTGGCAGTTATGGAGTTACAATTTGATTCTCAAATTTGAAATCTGGGCATGATTATTACATGGTACCAGAAGTGGGGTACGTTTAAAACATAGTCAAATCAAGTTAGAGTGTGCGAGTAACTAAATGTGAAGTTCAATCTCAAAGGTTGAGAGGGGCAGCCAAAGAAAAAGAAAGCTTTTACGGATACACAGACAGACTATGGCACACTCGATGATGTAGGCAGCACCAAAAGAATTGGTTTTAGAAGGTAATTTAGCAGTGAATTATCATTCTTTTGAGGAACATTTTAAACTCTTGGAGCGAACAGAGCTACAAACTAAAAGTAAGATGGAGAAAGTTTCATATTTCTTGCTATGTGCAGGTGAAAAGGCAAGGGAACTTTACAGAACTTTTGAGTTTGAAAACCCTGAATTTGAAACGGGAGAAGATGGAGAAGTATGGAAGAGGACCTTGGTGGAAGTGAAAGAAAAATTCAGAAGTTATTGCAATCCCAAGAAGAATTTAACATATGAAAGATATGTATTTAATTCGAGAAATCAAAATGAGTCTGAAAGTATCAACTCATATGTAACAGAATTAAAAAATCTTGCTGCCACATGTGAGTTTAATAATCTCAAGGACATTCTTATCAGAGACCGTGTTGTTCTTGGCATTAAAGATTCTGCAATGAGAGAAAGACTACTTAGAGTACAAGATTTAAACTTGTAGAAGGCATTAGATATGATTCGAGCTGCTGAAATATCTAAACAGCAAACTGCAAATATGAAGACAAGAGAGGCAACAAGTGAAAGCTCAGTAGAAGAAGTGACAAGGAAATACAGAAAGCTGCAGTCAAAGTTTAAGAAAACACAAAGACAAATTTGCTTAGTGAAACAGATTTCAAGAGGGTTGTACCTAAGCATCAGCAACAGGCAAAGCTCAGACTGCCCAAAGAAAGGCTGAAGGCTTATGGAGGACATGTATGTAAATATGTATGTGACTAAATATGGTCGCATAGTCAAACCAAATCGTAGATACTTATTTTGATATAAATCATAGATGCGTATATGGTATACCTTGAAAACTTCATATGAACAGAAGGGTTGTTGTGTATTGATTAGCTGTTGTTGTTGTTGTATATTGATTAGTTGTTGTTGTAGTTGTTAGCGTGTGTTGGGAAAATGCACAAGTAGAATAGCCACATAATATTTTGCTTATATTGATTGATCTTGTTCAGCACAAGTTATTATACAATGTACAGTACGTTTAGGTTTTCACCAGTTTGTTTGTCCCTAACCATTGTTTCCTTTTACATTCTTTTTCCCCTATTATTTAAGTTTCTTCTCCATGCTGAAAACCTTTTGCTTTGCAGGACTAACAAGCTAACTAACAAGCCTTAGACTTTGCTATATTTGTTTCAGTTCAACATTGCCAGCATTGGAGCCCAATCAATGTTGCGAAATGGCCTACTGCATGCAATCTTTTTTCAAGCATATGGCAATGGTACGACATTAATTTGGTCATTAAACTTGACCAGAGCTATTATCAAACAAATTAATTTAATTTGGCATTGCATTGGCACAACTCTGCAGGAAGAAGTTGGAGGCACCTTTGTTACCCAGCTACCTGCACAGGAAGAGGTAGAATTCAATAATAAAAAAAATATAATGTAGTGTGGTTAAATCACATTTTGATAATTAAGAAAACACTACTCTTACCTTTTTTTTTACTCCGAAAGCATTCTCGTGTAACAAATAAAAATTCATCATGTTCTGGATGTGTCATCATAGCTGTGATTTGATGTGGCATTTTAAATTTCTGTAAAAAGATCAGTATATATAAGTTAATAGTTAACAATAAATAAACTCAGTTAGTTCAAGTAAATTCATTTGGCTCAGATATAAAGCTAAAAAAATTCAACTTTTAAATTTATTCACCACTATTCTGGAAACCAATGAAACAGGGTGTGTGATAGGATCAAATATTTCACCAGCATACAAACAACAATGTAATTTTGCTAGCTTAAAAGTCATTGCCCATCACTTCATATTGTTAGAAATGTTAGAAATCTGATGCAAAAATATCATTTGCTGCATTAACCGCTTTAAAAGGATATTTTTAAATTTAAATTACAAAGATTTTGAAAAGTATAGGTCAAATTTAGGTTATCAAGTCCACATTACATCCGCATTAGTCAAAGTTAACAAAATAGCAGCAGCTTCAAAAATTAACTTAGTCTTTCCCCAAATCAAATTTTGGAAATCCATAACAAAATAAAATTTTGGTGATTTTTCAAAAGTTGCAACTTTTTTTCAGTCACCTGGTACTAGAAAAGTTGATCAGGCTTCATTAAAGTATACGCAAAATATTCAAAAAATATTAATGTAATTTTAGATAATGTCTTACTTTAATTATTGTTCCGTCTGCATGATCCCAGATGCATATAGATCCATTAGAATCTGCTGATATAGCCTGAAACGTTACAAAAATTATATTAAGTGTACATTTCCTGTGACAATTATAAAATACTTTTATGATATTTTACTTATATTGTTTTTGAAATGTACTTGTAATCTTGCAAAATTATAATCTGACAAATTTCACAAAATAGTTTTTAACAAAACAACAGTTATTAAAATATTGGCAATAAAATGACAGAATTCCTGGCATTGGTTTCAGTCCACCAATGCAAGAACTCATGTTGACTTTCAAACTTCGCCATGATAAAAATCCAAAAAATTGAAAAGCAATACATTGCAAATCAACATGAACATCAAGCCAAAAATAATTTTAAGATCTGCATGACAAGAAAAAAGTTTAAAAGGGTTTGATGTGATAAAACATCAAAGTGTCACACAGTAAAAACTTTCAAATAAAAAAATGCAAATTCTTGATCAGCTCTAGAACTTTTGAAATTAAAAACAAATACATTAATTGTTTATTTCATTAAGAATTGAGAGCAAAATACTGTACAGGCTGATAATATTCCAGAAATTTGCAGTCAAAACTAAACTTTTAAGTTAAAAAGGATTCTGGTATGCAGATTTTTACTGTGGCCAGCAATTTTTTTGCATTTAACAGAGTTTGAAAAAATTTAAACATATGGTAAAAAATCAACTCTGTGTTCTTTAAAGAATAACAGCAAAATTATACTTTTTACTCAAAAAGAAAAACACCACACATGCAAAAAGATAAAAAAAACGTCGACATGAAATTCATTAAAGTTTGGGTAAATATAATTAGCCTTAGTTAAACACACCTGCAACTTCAAAGAACAAAATCATAAATCTATTGATTCAATGATTACAACTTGTTGATTTAACAATTTTGAATGTCAAATAAATAACCTGTTTTACTTATCAAGCATGTAAGCAATCACACATCAGTTTACAATAACCAGCTTGAAACAGACCATTCAGCTAAGGCTCGTTTGCACCTAATTAAAGTCATGTGACCAATCTCTTGCTCAAACATCTTAATTTCTATAACATAATTTCTATAACATAATTTCTTAGGCAAAGTACAAAGAGAAGAGTTATTCATTCACAGTTGCAATTGACAGTTATTTATTCCCAAATGCCACAGGTATTAGTGTTAATTGCCACTTTTCTACTCCACTTCTTTACATGGCAGACAAAGATATTTTCTTTGTAAATTGGCTTCTGGAGAATTCTGCTGAATAAATGTTTAATTTCTTGCAAAATAAAATTTCTGTGAGTTCCAAAGAGTTTTCCTCAAAGTTTCCTCTATTTAAATTTATAGATTGTCTGCACTATACCATAAAAACTAAAAGATCCATAGTTTAAATATATTATAGTAGCAATAAATATAGTTGGATATCAAGTAAAACATTTGAGATACATTTCAGGCATATATACATTTCTAAGAATGTTAGAAGCCAAGAAACTTGCACTTTTTGCAATACATTATTTTTCTCATGAGTATTCAGAGGAAATTCAGAATAAAGATGGAACTAATTCAGAATAAAACCAGAAGAAATTCGCCTAGTAGAAACTTTTGTCGAAAAAATGGTCATAATTTCTTGAAAAATTGTAAAGGCTTCCAAATTATAATTGCAAATAAAACAGTCAATTTCGTAATCATCAGAATTTTGGGATGAGGTACTTCTTAACTTTTCCAAGGATCCCTTAACCCTATTTGGACCAGGTAAAAAAATAGCATTTTTGACCAAGAGGTTTCACCCCTACCTCCCCGTTTTTTCTCAGCAACCGTTTTCTTTGCTAAATGAAAATTGGTACACACAATAAAGAGACAATAGGAATTCAACAAATAGCAACAGTAATTGCCTAAAGACATCAGATGTTTCTAGGCAATGAAAACAATAGAAAAATACCTTGCTTCAAAAATCGCTACAACAGTTTTCCCTGGAAATTGTCATTTGTCAACTATTTATGTTTCTAGATAATTAAAGAGCAACTTAGCAATAAATTAGTAAACTGCTAATTGCAAATGATAGATGTAGTTGCTTAATTGCAATATATTAACAAATATATATTTGATTGAAACATGTTGTTGTATCTCACAATCACAAATAATCACAAAGTTGTCTAGATCTCATAAACACATTTTTACATATTTTATATATGTATTTATATATGTATTACAGGCAAAACGAACTCGTACCGGTCTGAGTTCATTTCGGTCAACTAAGACCGACAAGAGATTTCCATGTAAACGCGATTTCATCTCAGGCCGGGGTAGACTTGCCCCAAGTCTCCGAGAAATTCTTTTCTAATCCAAGAAAAGGAGCTGAGCAAACTGAGAAACTAACGAAGGCACGAGATTCATTTCAGCTCCTTTTGAAATTGGCTTGTTGACGAAACTTTCACACATTTTGACAACGGGACTAATCATTTTCTTCTAAAATTACAGAGCGACATCTGACACGATTTACCGTTTTGCGCAAGCGATCAAAATCTCCTGTGATTTGGTTTGCGCGAGTGTGAAGCGGAAGGGCCTGCAGTTCATCTGCTATGTAAATGGATAATTTTTAAAACGCTGATAAAAATGAAACCAAATGAAAACGGGTTGTTTTGAAAACGGATCATTTCCAGCGTGAACACTGAAAGCAGAGACATTTGAAAACATTTTCCTTTTCTAAAAGAACAAATGTGAATTTCACAGTGTCAGGCCTGTACGTTTGAGGCGTGCGATCGCACGCGCACGCCTTGACGCACACCTAAAATTTTCAAGGCATGCTTTTGATCGCACGTGCAAAGCTCTATTCAGAGCGCTAATTCCCAGTTAAAATTTCGACTTTTTATGAAAATATTCCTTGAGAAAATCAGATTCTTTTAGGAAAACATGGTGTAATGTCTGTTACTGTACATAGAATCACCCATATATAAATTATACATTGTCTGTAATATTTTTATGCTTCTTTTTTTTTAGTCATTGTAAAATGTTTAATTTGTGGCATAACATACATACATACATAGTGATTTGTCAGTTTTGAAAGCCAAATTTTAATGTATTTGTTTTTGCAGAATGCTGAGAATATCTCGCCACATGTTCTAAAACAAGTGGGGAAAGAGTTGCAACAATTACACAAAAATCCTTTAGAAGGCATCAAAGTTATTATAAATGAATCAGATTTCACAGACATTCAAGCATTAATTGCAGGGCCAGGTAATTTTAGTTGATTATGATTTGGTGCAGTGCTATGTAATTTCTGTTCATCTGGATTTAGAAGTAATAGAATGCTACTTGAATGTTGTAGTATCAAAAACTATTGAGTATTTTTCATTAAATCACCATGACAAGCCTGTACATATTAATTTTAGCGGGCGTACGGCTATTCATTGTTATTAAAAATGATTGTTATTTCAGGCCTGGTACACATCACTCTGTTTTCATTTTTATCCGTTTTTGCTGCTGAAAACAAAGCTTGTTTAGGTCCCCGCTCACACTGCTCTGTGTTCAAGTGAAAACGATTGGAAACGCTGTGAAATGTTATCAGTGAAATGCTATGCGCGAATGAAAACGGTTCTATCAGTATCTTTTTGAAAAGGAAAGCGTGTAAAAATGTCTCCATTTTTGGTGTTCACACTGGAAATGATCTGTTTTCAAAACAACCCGTTTTCATTTGGCTTCATTTTC
>JAYJMH010071867.1:0-33491 GCA_036873815.1 Phacellophora camtschatica | reverse complement strand
CGGATCAGTCTGAACGGGGACATAAACAAGCTTCGTTTTCAGCAGCAAAAACGGATCAAAATGATAACGTTCATTTCGGCCTAAAATTGTTATCGCACGCCATCACACGCCTAAAATCGTCAAGGCGTGCGAATTGCCGCACGCCCACTAAGATTCATATGTACAGGCCTGCAGATACATGCTAGGCTACTTCAGGTTGATGAAAAATGTGTGAATGCAAACAGATTTTTATCAAATCTCTAGATTTTTAAATAAATATTTAAAGGTCCAGCTGGCAGGTGCATATCTTTAAGTTAAATAGCAAATACTTTACCTTTCATGGTTTCTTATCTTCAAGTCAATAATATTGCTCAATCCTGCATATTTTCATTACATATATTGACCCAACTTATGTATTATATAGACCCCATTTATGTATATACATATATATTATAGACCCCATTTATGTATATACATATACAGTATATTATAGACCCCATTTTTATTATATTCATACAGATTGTGAATAATTAGGGTTCTTGTTTCAATGACAGGTATATCCTACTTGGCCTGATCTCATCTGCCATGGGTGACATTTTACTCATTTGGCACGAAACACAATTTATCTCAGCAATGGCATTTTTTGGGCTGGCACATCTTGCTTATAGTTATGCATTTGGACTTGACACACAAAAGTGCTGGTACAAAGCTTTGCCCTTTGCAGTAATTACCATGATTGGTATCTACATATTGTACCCAGGCTTAAAAGGCATTCTTGTCCCTAGTGTTTGCTTCTATATCATTTTGCTCAATGTCATGGCTTGGAGGGCATTTGCACAAGTCGACATCATGGAGAGAGTTTGGTCTTGGACAAAACTTTGTGCATGCATTGGTGCTGTGTTGTTCGTAGTTTCAGACTTGGTTATTGGTCTGAATAAGTTTATTTTTCAAGTTCCAGGAGCCCGGGCTATTATCATGGTAACATATTACGCAGGACAATGTTTCATTGCTCTTTCGGCTGCCAATACAGACAATCTTGTGACAAACTTGCACAGTAACAAGAAAGAATGAAGTGGTGTAGCATTTTGTTTTAAAATGAGTGATTTTAGTTTGTTCAAAATCATAAAAGAGTTATAATAATGAACATGTAATTTATGTCTATAGTGGTGTGTTTTTACAATATAAATATGAAGATTTATTGTTATGTCAGCTTATTCATTTATATCATTTATTTATAGTCATTACCTCTATCAGTATAATGTGACCCAACAAATGGTTATCACTCTTTGATCAATTATTAGAATCAACCACCTTGATGTATGTATGTATGTATGACAATATCGTCCCTTTGCATGCAAGGAGGCAAGGGGTCGTAAAATAGTCAAATTGGTATAGTACATACTTTATGGATGTCTTTGAATGTGCTGTTAGACTATGTTTGCACAAGAATTTATCTTAACGATTTGTAAACTTTGTTTAATGTGTCAGTTTTGAAATATTTAGTGTGTAATATGTTTGTAATCAGTTTATCAATAGAATGAGAATGTTGTATTTGACAAAATTTAATATATTGGAAAGAATCTGTTGAACTTTCTGAATCAGTTGCCTATTGTTGCATTTTCTTGGAAGTTTTCTATTCCCAGGGGTGTTATGATGATCCCCGAACGGATGGAGATGTGCCATCATAAATTGGTACACTACAGTATTTGACAAAATCTTGACCCATTTTTAACCCATCTTATCAGTGGCACAAACTCATTTCCAAATATTTAGGCTGTACCTCATTTGGTTCTCTTGTGCCTCTGCAGAATAAAATTCTACATCTGATATTAATTGTGAATTGAAAAAGAAGCAACTCCATTAGAAAAAAAGGTTATATTTTGTTAGCACAATAGATTGAGCAATACAATTGTTTAACAGCAATAGGATAAACAATACACTATTGTTCTGCCCAACCATAATAAACAATGCACTATTTCTCTGCAACAACAGAATGAACAGTACATTATTGTTCAGCAACACAGACAAAATTATATACAATCTTGTTCAGAAACAATAGAATAAACAATGCAATACTGTTCAGCAACAATAGGACAAAGAATGCAATATTGTTAAGCAACAATAGAATAAACAATGCACCATAGATCAGCAACAATAGAATAAAAACATGATATTGCTCAGCAACAATAGCATAAACTATATATTGTTCATCAACAATAGCACAAACAATAATATAGTGTTCATCAACAATAGCACAAACAATAATATATTGTTCAGCAACAATAGCACAAACAGTAATATATTGTTCAGCAACAATAGCAGCACAAACAATGGTCTATTGTTCAGCAACATAGTATGAACAATACGAAAAGAAGTAAACATTGCATGGCAAATGGATAACTCTCTCACTTTCGTATGTGTTTTTAAATAGATGAAAAATACAATAAATTTGTTGTTTATTCCTGATGTTTTAAGAGCTGTACACAAAAAAATTCTTACTCCTGATTTCCTGATGGAATACAGATAAAAACCACCGAAGTAGTGCTAGGATTTCTCTGACAAGGGGGTTATAACGTCCCCTGATGAAAGGGCTAAAATAAAAACACTTTTATGTGGGTGTTGTACAATAATTCCAATAAAAACAAACAAATATAGAAATAAAAATTGTACTTCAAACATAGTAAAGTAAACAAATTACTTGATAACGGGTAAGCTCGAAACGTTGTCAAAAATTCTATATATGTTTTATAAACCCATTACTTTCATTATCAATTAAGTTATCTCAGAAGAGCAATAGCCTCCTTTTTTCATCCTGGCAATACTACTCAACAATACATATTATTAGTGATACCTCGCTCAAAAACATGGATTACAGATACATCTGTCTTAAATTTCAAAACATTTACATAATATTATCAAGCTCAAAATTTACACAAAACTGGATGATTTACATCGAATATTTTTTTATTAACGCTTTGAATCATAAAATTTACAACCCCAAATAATTTCACTTCTAAACTATCATTAAATTATAACAAACCAGTCACGCATTTTTAAATTATAGTGGTATATGAGATTCCATATTGTCCTATTCCTTTACAAATATTCACAACGGTCTCTTGGTTATTTGGAGAGACTCTTTTGCAAAGACGAAAATACTGTTAGTTTCGTATATTCCTTTAGAGATTTCGGTGTTGATTTTGTTTTGAATAACTCGAAGACCTTCGTAAATTCAAAACTATTGTAGGTACAGTATATCCCTTTCATTGTTAATTTTGCTTTGGTTATCTCAAAACCCACCTTCTCAAACAAATTTTCATTCCTCTTGAAAGTTCGAGATAGTCCGGTTCAATTGTATTGATTTAGAAGTGAACATTTGAAATCTGACGTGTTTGTCAAAAAGTCAATTTCTTGGCAGAACATTAGCATCTAATTTTTCGGAATGGAGGATAAAAGTTGGAAAATTTCTTACCGATCATGAATCGTCAAGGAGTACTCGTAATCCAAGATCATGATGAACAAAAATGCGAGTCATACCTTTATGGTCTTGTTGACAGGAACAGTAAAAACCCTGCGTGTGGTGTTCTTGCAGAGAAAAACATCTCATTTCATAAAAGCATAATCTTTCGAAACAATCTGTCAATAATATGAACCTATGATGTGCTTCTTCTCGTATTATCAAACGCCAATTCGATTTATACAACGCCAATTCGTAATATACTACGGTAGGGCTTAATATGCTACGCTAATTCGTAATACTTGTGGGTGTTTGGGTCAAAATAGCAGTTCAACACAGGGTCGTAGAGTAAGTCCAACTCTGTCTCAACGTCAAGTGGCTTCTTTGAATGCTCTGCATTGGAACCTAGGAAAAAATATTATATTATTATCTCATAGATTTCCTATGCCCATGCAAAATTATCTCACAGAGTTCCTATGCCCATGCAACATTACATCACAGTTCCTATGCTCATACGTATCGTATCACAGAGTTCCGTCCAAGAAATCAGCATGAATAATTCCTGCTAATGACAATGGTAACCAAAAACTAAAATCAAAAGATTGAGAATGTACAAGTTTGAAATCTTTCAACGTAATAGTTACTTTTGTGCGAATTGTTAAGAGGTCGTCAGAAAACCACACGTTACGTTTGGCATGGCAATAAGATACAACTGGACCAATAAAGGATAGAAAGATTGTGTGATGCTTACTGTGTTTTTACCATGGAGATAACAACAGCCAACCTTTTATTTTGTGGTCAAAAAATATGTTCAGCAAATTAAAGGCCTATTTCAGCCTCGATGCCGCCCGTCTATAATAACTTGGCATCGTTGATTTTGATGGCAAGGCACCTCGTGAAACTTGTAAATTGCAGAGTAGCATCTTCATTCACTCAACTCTACATGCATGTAATCTTATATTCTTATTTTCTTCGGAGTTTACTAATATTCCAATTCTAAGTAACAAATAGCGATGCATCTCTTTGCGGAGTTTACTGATATATCCGATTCTGATTAACAAATAGGTACGCATTACGAGTACTCTTTGACGATTCATGATGGGTAAGAAATTTTCCAACTTTTATTCTCCATTCCCAAAAATTAGATGTTCTGCCAAGAAATTGACTTTTTGACAAACACGTCAGATTTTAAATGTTCACTTTAGCATGAAACAGAGTCGAAGTAGTAACTTTAAATGTGAAGAATAAGAAGCATAGAAGCGAAGAAGAAGAAAAGTAATCAAAATATTACCTTGCATTGATATTCCACTGTCAGAAGTGTGTGTCGTTGTTTCTGGCTTAGTAGGACTAAAGTAAAAAAAATAGAACTTCGCATCAAAACTTAAAATTAATATAATATATGAAATATAATAAATTAATGTAATATATGTTTATATCGAGATTTAGTAATGTTTTATTAATTAATATTTTTAATTAATACGAAGATCTGCCCACATTTACCTCCTGAAAATATGACGTTTTATATTTTTTAGCAATGGGCCACGTGGCCATTCCCGAGTTGAAGGTGATGTAACTCAAAAAACACTTTGATGCCAGGTCCCCAAAGGTACGTCTTGCGTTGTTTTGTGACTATAAAAGGACGACTAAAGAGCTAGGGGGTATTGATTTCAAAGAGAAGTTTGCAGTCGCTAAATGGGTTCAATTGTTGAAAAGAAAAATAGTAGTGTGATACAAAATGAAATACAAGTCTTGTTAAAAGGGCACTTTTGACCCATTTTCTCTTCCTGTTGAAGCATGGGTTTTAAAACACTATTAATGTTGTTCGTACAACATGCTCTTTACCGTGTGCTATATCCTATATTGTGAAACAGAAAACGCCTTCGCTGTGAGGCTATTTATGCGCCCACGGAGCAGACTCGCCAGAGAGAGAGAGAAGAAGTTTCACAAGATATGACATAGGACACAGTAAAGAGCACGTTTTACGAACAACATTGATCGTGTTTTAAAACCCATGGTTGAAGGGCAAGGGAGTACTGTCTCTCTGTTATACCCTGCTTATTCGTCCATGAATGGGCATATATACCGGGCGTCCCATAAAAATGTTGCGGTGTTTAAAAATTCATTTGGCCAAGAAAAAGCGAGTAAATGGCAATTAGAAAGAGCCTGTATTGCAAAGGAAGCCTGTATTATAAAAACACTGTATTGCAAAGGAACAAAATTGGCCAATAATATTTAAGGTTAATCGGTTCATTTGTTCCGGAGCCATTAGCAATTTTGTTGAAAATATTAAAACAAAAGGATTCTCAAAATGCTGGTCAATATTTTAGCTTCACTTCAATTGCAATGAAAACGATATTGTCAAGGACATCAATTAAAAATACTGCACAATTGATTCTTGAAAAACTTGCACAATTATTTCTAAAATAAATCTTGCACAGTTACCTCTCAAAAACAATTTGCGAAATTAGTTTTAAATTAACAATTGCAGCAAAGCTAAAATGTTGACCAGGCATGATCAAATTTTCGGCTTGATTTCGACTTGTTTTTCAATCAATTTTTCAACAAAATTGCTTATAACTTCGGAACAAATGGATCGATTAACCTCAAATATTTGTTATTGGCCAATTTTGTTTCTTTACAATACAGTGTTCTCTTTCTAATTGCAATCTACTCATTTTTCCTTGGCCAAATGAATTTTTAAACACCGCAACATTTTTTTGGGACACCCAGTACTAAATTTCATTCAAAGAGATACACATAAAATTGTGTGCCAACACAAAATATATTCAAAAATTGTGATAATACCTTTCAATGAATGGTGTCAATGGCAGTGTTGCTGACAAATCAAGGGTCATTCCCACACCCTGCATTTCATCTTGATACCTGTAATTCCTTATTTGGGTAGGAGGCTCTTTCCAAGTGCTATATGATGTTTCATCACTTGCATCTGAAAGAATATCTTCACTATCACTGCCCACTTCATCACCCTCCGACAACCCTCCTAAAACTTTCAATTGAGAAATTCTTGGTGATTTGTCAATGTCATGTTTTATTGGACTGTATCTCCTGTTTTGAGACTGAGAACTGTGACCACGCGATAAAACTTGGCTTGAATCTGAATCATACATCCAAGACATTGAGTCTGATTGGAAAGATTGATACTTGACATGATCATAACGTGGTTGACTTGGTGGTGAAATCTAGAACAAATAAACAATAAAATATGACAATGCATTAGAATACACATACCAGTTCCAAAAAAATGATTATACAGGTTTTCCGTTAGTTTTACAGCAGTGACGATCATTAATTAACAATAATATCATAAGATATATTTTTTATATTATATTTTATCGCATACTTCACAGATGGTTCCGTGAGTATTTTTACAAGATGGTCTTCTTGCCCTAACCGAAGGTCTGGAATAGTCTTTCCGCCCTATAGCCAAGGTTGAGGACCATTTTTCACTTCAGACTCGCTCTGAGCTTCCTCCAGAGTTTCTTTTAACCCCTCCCCCCTAGGAAGGGCAATATTTCTCATTGCTAAACAGCGTAAAATGTCATATTTTTAGGAGATAAATGCAAACAAAACTTACAAAAATTTGGAATATTTCAAAATGATGTTTATCTTATGAATTAAATCTATTTAGTCTATTTGTGCTACCCATTACAAAACGAAACTTAGATAAGAATTTCCCTGTCAACAGTAAAAAATCTTGGTGTGAAACTATAACATCAAAGTGAACATTCAACTGAATCCCAAGAGATTCAACGCAACAAAGTGGAATTCGAATGACAAAAACGAATAATGAAATTTAGATTAAAATAACGAAAATGTTATTCTGTTGATATCAAATAAATTAAGGAGATTATTATCTCCGTAAACTTAATAAAAGAAATCATAATCTAACATAACATAACAACTTCATTTCAAATTGTAAAAATGTCTGCAGAAGCACATACTAACCTCTTTAAGAAGACTACTTCGTATCCTTGCACTGTCTTCTAAGTTGCCAAGAAGAGAATCACGTGGGCTTCTGTTTCCATTATTGACTTTGTGCATCTTAGCAATAGGATCTTCAGACTCGCTGTCAGACGATTCCCTTTGAAAATCACTCTCAAATGATGCAAGGATATGGGTTGTTGTACTCTCATCATTTTCCTGAGATGCTTTATCTATTACAACTTTAGGTTGGGTTATGTTTAGTTGCGCATTTTCTAAGTTTTTCTTTCCTTTTGATGTTGAAACTAAAATCGAACGTGGCCTCGATGCATACAGAAAAAAATTCTCGCTGTCCACAGTTGACGAAAAACTACCATCTTTAGATCGACTTGTTTCCGAATGACTTTCACTATCATTTCTAGTTCTAAAATAATTTTCTTCATCTTCTTGGTTGCCCATTTTCATCCCCACTAATTTCTCGGACACGTGGCCAACCACTGCTTCGGTCTTAATAGACTGTGAATGTTCCAACCCAACTGCATTATTATTTTCATCCATATCTCTCAATTTGCTGGTATATCTTTCAGTTTTGGTCAATTTTCCTCCAGTTCCTTCATTGCCATTGCTATTAACAACATCAGTCATACATGACTTAGATTCGATCCCAGAATCGCTCAATTCTTCATTTTCATTTGATTCTGACTTAAGTTTTGCTCGCTTCACAAGCCTTGCGCTTTCAGCGCTACGAATCCTAGGATTAGGCCTTCTTATCGATTTCCCAGAATTCGGTTTAGGAGGCCTTGGTTGCAGCAATGGTTTTTGGCCTTCAATTTGAGGCATGACAGACGAGTTACTATTATTGTCAAATTGTGATGTACTGTTATTTAGACCATTACTGCTATTCAAAGAGACCACGGACGACTGCCTTTCAAAACCATTTGATGAGCTTCCCCTGCTTCCAGACCTGGAGGCATGCTTTGGAACTGCAACACGAGACCCAAAAGCAATATGTGTTTTCTTTGATTTTTCTGG
Source organism: Phacellophora camtschatica (assembly GCA_036873815.1). Classification (NCBI taxonomy): domain Eukaryota; kingdom Metazoa; phylum Cnidaria; class Scyphozoa; order Semaeostomeae; family Ulmaridae; genus Phacellophora; species Phacellophora camtschatica. The sequence goes on along the minus strand of JAYJMH010071867.1, from coordinate 25,081 downwards.
TTTTTGTTGATCTGCTATTGCTGATGATGATGTCATACCGGAGCTAACTCGCAATTTGATATTAGCTGATTGCAAATTTTCTATATTCAAAACCTAAGAATGGACAAAAAATTGCGTCAAGATTAGTTCGGATTTGCAGAAAATTTAAAAAATGTTCTTTTCACTGCCTTTTTGTCTTTTTGTTTAACAGGAATCAAAATGCATTATCGTTTCTACAGTGAAACCTTTCCAACGCAAACTTGCTTAACTTGAGATCTCGACTAACTCAAACTGTTTCATATGTTTCTTGAGAGCTCTTGGTGTTGAATCGGCTTCAGTTATGTAGAAACTTGCTGTCTTGGACAAATTTTCATTCCCCTTCAGAGTACATGATAGCGGGGTTCAACTATACTGCATTTTTAATTGATTCCCTATGGAGTGAACGTTTCTTCAAACAGATTCTTATATCCCTGGAGAGCTTTTGATATTAACTAAGCAACTATTATCCAAAATTCACTGTCCAACAAATTTTCATTCGCCCTGAGAGTATGAGATAACAGGGTTCAATTGCATTGCCTTCTACTGTTGGAATCTCTAGTTGAATCTCTAGTTTTTCATTAAAAACAACTTCTAACTTCAATGATCGATGGACTCTACACTTAATCTACACTTAATTAATCTACAGTATACACCTAAGCAACACACAAAAAGCTAAGCTAATCATTTAAAACATTTAAATATTTCAATGGCATGCAGCCGAGATAAGTCAAAGCAAAAGCTTTTCCAACAGAAGTTGTTGAATATGGATTTGTTATATACAAGGGTGTCCCAAAAAAGAGTCACAGTTCAACATGAAAGACAGGCAAATGTACAGCAGCAATAAAACGTTGATGTTAGGCAACAACTCTCAACATCCATTGGTGAACATCCAATCAATTTTGGAGAAGTTTGTGGCAAATTTAAATGAATGTTTCTAGATTAGAAATATGTAATGCCTTTGGTTACTTGCTGTTATCTGTACTTTTGTTAATATTATCAATAAAATGACAAAACATTTGAGGCCCCTGGTATAATGCAAAAAGAAACTGTTTCATGAAAATATATTGAATGATAAATGATCAATTATATAAACATCTTTTCATTAAATGAGAAAAAAATGTAATACTCAATTATATCCCTTAGACTCTTGTAAGTGAATAGTTGAAACATGTTGGTATTTTCTTACCTGTGTATAATACTGAGTGTCTAAAAAATTGCCAAATTGCAATGCCTTTGGAATCTCTTCACAGACATTGCCATTTGCATCAATGTTCTGAGAAATACTGTCCTTTGGTTGTATTCTCATTGTAAAAATCCTTCGCAGCCTACAATTTGCACACACAACAATATTTTCAAGTGCCTTAAATGTGTTTCCTTTGAAGCATATCATAATAAATGAGGATAAATCCAAACATAAATTTAACCATGTGTCTCTCTTTACTGTCGTTAATGGAACTTTAACATGGAATGCAGTGACTGAAATATCTTTGTAACTTGTTGACATTAAAATTCTTCTTTTTTGGTTAGCAGAGTCTAAAACTATGGCTTCTAAAGAGAAACTGACTCCTCCAGCAACAAACAGTTGTATTATAAGATATGGCTGCAAGATACATAATGTCTGTTTTTCATCTTTAGGTATTATCAACTTGGTCCTTGTCGATTCGCCCTCCAAAATAAGCACATTGCTTTTGATCGATTTGTCGAATTCTCTATGGCCCCCATTGATGGATGTTCCAAGAATCTTGCATTTTGAGTTGAAATCTTTTCCTTGGATTGATAATATCTCCAATGATAATCCTCCCTATAAGGTATACATATATACTGTATATATACATGTATCAAATGGGGGAAAATTATGCATTTAAAAAATTGTATCTCACAAACAGTTTGATCTTTTAATGCAATCTGATAACATTAAATTCAAATTAGCACTAGAGACAAGATAATTACTGCATAATTTTTCCTATCAAATTGAGGTAAAAGTTGTTTATCATCTCTATAAAATTACGCATTGAAAAATCTAAAGTAATCAATTTTAAAACGAGTTGCAGGAGCTGTAGTATTGTCAAAGCATATTGTGAATTCTCAAAAACCTGGAGAATTAAGCTAAAGCATCAAAGTTGTCATTTTTTCAACTAACTTCAATCTGAAATTACAGTGCAATAGATCTCCACTGTTTGGCTTTAGCCTCGTTGTTTGTCAAATCATGATATTGTTTTTCTATTGCCCTCCTGAAGATTTTGAGCCTCAGTTTATCAATTTGCAGTTTCTTGGTGGTGGGGACCTACTGTATTCTATAGTATTCTATTTTCTCTGAAATTTTGAGTGAGTAATGTGAAGCAATAATGTTTTTGTTTGAAATAGATGCGGAAGACGTTCAAGGGGTTCAGGTATAGATTATAAAGTGGTCCAATACCTAACCAGTCTCATGAAGTAATCCACGTAGTAAAGGGCCCAAACAGACCTCTTTTATCTTCTTAAAATTGCTATTGCAGTAAATTTTTTTCCAGTAAATTTTTTCTTACAAATGCTATTGCTGACACAACAGTACTGTTGCTCAGTCTTCATGATTTTGATAAATTTTTAACCAGAGTTTCAAAAATGACAAGATTATGAACATTTAAATTTGCAAAATAACCCCCCCCCCCCTGTCATATGCCCAATATTAGAAGGGTAAATATTTCACAAATACATTAAACATTGGCAGTATTCCTAAACAAATGTTGTGATGGCCTGTCAATACATTAATTTTTAAAGACAATTGTGAATAAAAATCAGCATGGAAGTCTGGCTATACTACCATTGAGGGGGTAGCCAGGATGTTACCCTGGGGCCCGAGGCAATTATAAAAATTCTGGTGTGCCTGTGTGTGCAACTCTCATTTTCTCATTGTTTGATATTCAAAATATTTCTATTATTAAAAACAATGGAAATCATGCAAAAAATGTGAGAAAAAAAAATATTGTGTGCAATAATGCACATTCATTATGATGATGACATAATAATATCTTGAACATTATTACTTTTCATAAGTTTGTTAATGTGTAAAAACAACACAAAATTTAACATCTATAGATAGACGTTCACAACATTTTCAATTTTGGGATTTCATAAAAATTTCTCGTCCTCCTCAACACAAGAGGACAAGAACAAGAAGGAGGATTAAAAAGATATTGATTTATATATATTTATCTATCTAAACACAACTACTGGCTTTAATCTTGGCTGTCACTCGACTTAAATCCATCAAATTAAAATAGAGCGTCAGCAGCAGCACCAGCGTTTATCTTTCTTAGGCTCTCGCTGGGCCGTCCAGAAAAACACTTTCACTTCATAAATAAATCATACATAACATAAAACGCTCAGTTTGACCTGTGCTTGTCAAACAGAATAAATTTTGGCTAAAATCTAACTAACCTGGAATTCATTTTTGAACATTTCTCAGCTTTCAAATAACTTTCATCTTCACTTTGTTCGTCTGTGACTTGATCATATATTAGATGTCATTTGCTTTTTCGGTACTGATGAGATGCAAATATTAGTGACGCAAAGCGTAGGTAGGCTGGTTGTCAGGATTGCTTTCTTTTGATTTCCTTTCGTTCCTCTTTTGCGGCTTTGTTTTGAGCAATCGCGGGATCAAAATGGCGCAGTCAAAATGGCTGACACAATAAATATCTTATCATAAACAAAATAAGTATTTATTTAATGTGGATTTTCACCACTGATCTCATAAAAATTGAAATTAAAAAAAAGATTTGGTAAAATAAAGTTTCCATCAATAAAAACAGAATTGAAATTTTATCTGAAAAATGAACATTTTTGAACATAGAAAATTAAAAAAGATTCACAGCCGAAACAATAACAATGAACACCAAATCAAATCTAGACATCTAAAACGGTTATTTTGCAACAAAAACTTTTAGGTAACAAACATTTAAAAAATTAAAAACCAGTTATTATGGCTCTTCTGAAAAATAACTTTCATACAAAATCACTCCTGGTGGTGGTTCAAAGAAAAAATTAAAACTTCACAAAAAATTGATTTTGGTTTCTCTTCTTCAAAACTTTTTAGCAAACTGAATTTATTTTCGTCACGTGGAAAAAATGTTGACGAAATTATCATATCCGGAAGACATTATATTATTTTGAAATTTATTTTATTTCAATTTATTTTTAATTTATTTTATTTTATTTTATTTCAATTCGCCGACTATTACTTTTATAACTGTTGAAGTTATTGCCAGTCTATTCTTTGTTATAAATCAATTACCTAATAAATACATATGGATGGTTATTGTAGTCTGAAACAAAAGCATAACGTAAACAGCAACAAAAAGTTACAAACTACCTAATTGTCGGTGTGGGATGGCTGGAATGATGCTTTAATTAGGTGCTAACCTGTTGTATATAACCGTCTTGTTTTGTCCACTCTCAACAGTATGACCCATGTTATGATGCAATTTTAATGAATGTAATATCTTTTTATCAACATATCTATGCTGTTTCTTAATAATTTACTCAAAAATATAAGATTTTTAAATTTTTACAGCCAAAATTATATTTTTTTAAGAAACATTTTCAGACACAATAATAAAGGACACGTCCCCTTATCGAAGTCAATTGGTACTGCCCCTACTGGGGTCCACCGCATTAATATCAATAAGCATTATGCAATCTTGATTAGAAAATTCAAAAGTTTCTTGGCGATTCTTCAGTCACTGGTAAAAGTTTCTCAAATTTTCGTGGGTTTCACAGGTGATTTTCTCATAAAGTGGTTTCTTATAATAATAAAAATATAATAATAATAAAGAGGCTACTAATCCTTCCTTTTACAGTAGATTTTCTACAGATTCTAATCTCATTCGAGTTTATTAGTACATATTAGCACAGTAGTCTAAAACCACATTATTGCATCATTGCATTCTTTCATTATTGCAAATAAAGAGGATTATTTATAGTTACGTGAAAGGAAACACTGCCCACTTTAGACTTTGTACTTTTTCTGGAATGTCAATTTTGGGAAAGTAACGCTACCGGAGAAAGGCTGGAATTCTAGATTAAACCAATACAATAGTCTTGAGAAAACTTTCGTGTCTGTTCGTCAATTATGTCATACACAGTATTTTATGTGTAACATGAAACACTGACAGGCCCACTGAAAGGGGAGCAAAGGGGGGCAACTGTCTTGGCCCGCGGTAAACAGCTGGCAAGTGAATAAAATGTGGTAAAAGGGGCCCTCGACCCTTAAATTTTCAAGGGGCCTGTATGTAATTTATCTCATAATTGTATTTTTGATGTTAATCAGACGACGCATGTATAATTTTTGGACTTCATACAACAATACGTGAGAAAGATGTTGGGTGCCCTAGACATTTCTTGTGTATGTATATACCATCTACTACGCTGTGTGTTATCTGGAATGAAATTAGAAAATGACGTAGCTACATAATATCATATGTTTACTTATATTTCAGCCCCTTACACCATTTTACGATAAAAATTTTAAGTTAATATAAAATACTACGAATGGGCAATAGAAAGATAAGGATGCAGTGTCATGCTTACAGCTACATGTAACTAAATGATAATATTAAAATGTTAAAATGAAACGGTTTTTTTATGCCACACACAAGGCTAACATATACATGCTTGCTTCGGTTTCAACCAGGAATTGTTCTTATATTTCTAGACTGATTTCTGCATACTTACTACTGTACCTCCACCCATCACAAAAACATCTAGAAAGTGTGTTTCAAGTTTAACTGCTCAACGCTGCATTTTTCTATGATTTAACTGAGATACCAAAAAAATTGACACAAATCTCAACCTGACGTTTCTTGTAAAGGTTGTTCTTATGAAAAACGTGTTAAAAAAAATGTTATCATTTCCTTCAGATAAGTGAAACTTTTACTAACTTAAACCATGGTCTATAGAAAACAGCGGAATGATTTTTGCTGACTGTTCTATGAATGACCAAAGTTTGGAATGACTTATTCTATTGACTATGCTGTAATTAATTTTACGTTTTCCTTGAAAGTTTCACTCACAGGGAGTAGACTTTTTTATAGATATTATCTTAAACATAGAAGAAGAAAGTAGAAAGCCAATACATGGGTACAGTATTTACCTACTGACTAGGAAGAATTAACAATCGAACAGTATTGTGTGGTACAATACACTAGTCTAAGTATAGTAAATTGCATAAAATTTTGTATATTGTTTATGGAAAGACCCTGCTTAACTGTGTAAAATGCCTTTTACTTTTACTGCAGTTTCTCAATTCTCAATTAAAAAAATTCGCTTACAAACAAACAGTTTCTTATGAGCGGTTTCTTATTTCTTATAAGAAAATTTCATTTTTCATACATATTTGATTTTGATTTATTTAGGAAAGCTATGCGTGTGAGCTTCCCATTTCTCTACATATTAAAAACTTATTAAAAGCAATTTGCATTAAATAACGCAATTGACACAGAATAACGATTCGCAAAATGATGACGTTACTGCCATTCCCATATATGATGACTTCAGAAAGCACCGGTTTGAGCATATTTGCTCCTCCGCATCCCAATATTCACACCGCAACAAGCCACACGTTGTGGAAGCCCAATATCATTTATTGTGGCAACATTGCATATGGAACCAAGACGAAGAGCTCGCATTTTCGAAGCATGTCTTGAAGTTTGACCTTATCTCAGCTTACGACCAACATGGAAATGAGCTTGAACTCGTGAAGCTGGCCAGAATGAAACCAAGCTCTTTCGGTTTTGGTTTTCATACAAAAAAATCCTTTCACAAGGAAGTCGAACAACGAGAAAAACATTTGGGTGTGAGTCGATCAACATATCACCCATCCTGCTGCACAAACAGGCCTATACCACTGAAAACGAAGAAACTTGATATTGTTCATGAAATTTCTGCTATTGTAGGAAGGTGGGTTTTCTAACATGATGAGAAAGAAAATTATTTCGTTGTTATATTGTTATTAAACTTACATTATGATTATTATTCCACGGAGGGAAAGATTACACGTCTTGTTGTGAATCTTATTGTTTTGGGGGAATGTGTATGTCTGCAGTTTGTTTTGTTAAATAAGAATTCAATGACAAAAGAAAATTATGACAAACCCCAGAGCAATTCGGCGGAGCTTTATTGCTTTGAAACTTCTATTAAAAAAAAACAATTGAAAATAATGAAACCAGGACAGTTTTACAAATACCTCGCAGATACTTTAGAACAGAGAACAAAAAGAAATGTAAACAAAGGCAAAGAAAGATATTAATCATTTTTTGTGCGAATCAATCGTAAACAGTTAATGCACTTTGTTTTGCAAATAAACAAAAATAATAATTAATAAAAATAAAAGGCAATCATAACAAAACTGACTATACAAGACAAGATAGGACTCGAGATATGAATTGTTGCTACACAGCCACAACAAACAGTGGGTGGGGTTGCAGTTGGGAGCTTCATCATCAATTATATAACTCATCAACCCTGAAGATATCAATAGGTGCAACATAAAATACCACAAAGTTAAGAAATAACAATGGGTGAATATTTGAGCATTCATCAGAAAGATTAACTTTGTTATATTAGTACAACTGCAGACAATTTGACGAGTCCTATTATTTATGGAGTAATGAGTTACACTAAGTGTAGATAGAAGCCATGTCTAAAAATTCTAGACAATGTATTCACAAAATCAATGTTATTTTTAAAATCTTATTTTTTATTTTTGTTTTTAAGGATTTTTGGCAATCAAACAAACTTTGATGTGAGTTATGTTTAGCATGATGAAGAAGAACTTGCTTGAAATTTTTAGGCCTAATAAATACCCTAATAACTGGCCCACACAAAATGAAATAAACAAAAGGAAATGTCACAGATCTATTGTTAACTTGTTCAGGCAGTTTGTAAACTTTCCAGTGTGGCCACAGACCATTTGCCATTTAGAACAGGAAACATTTGTGGAAATTGCTTTCAGTGGAAATGTATGTATATACACACAGGTGGTTTCCAAGATGATTCGCATATTAGAGGTAAATAAACTGTCTTAATTTTGACTAATGTTCAACAGATTTATTTAGAATGTATTCTTTTCTTCCATAGAGTATAATCCCATGCAAGAAAATGGAAATGTCAAATGAATCTTCTCTCAATCTGAAAATGTTTATTGCTGTTGTCTTCAGTTTTATGTGCATATTTTCAGGTATACACATTTATATCAGGTTATTATACATTTGTATCAAATATAAAATATTTACCTCTTCAAATACCACACTAAGAAAGGCTGTTCAAGCTTGTGATGTCATCATTTAGAGAGTGTGGCTTTAAACCAACATTACAAGTGTGAAAAACCAACATTACACATATAATATACTAGTAAGTGACCCAAAAAAATGCTAAGGGTTTCATGGACTGTAATTGCTAAAATGAGACTTCAGTGGTTTCAAAATTTTTTCGTAGTGATTCACTGATATAACTAAAATGATAAATACCCTAGTCATTCTAGAAAAATCATTCTGATTTTTATTTTTTTGCAAAAGAAAGGTGAAAGTGTGCACTATTGGTGACTATGTGAGCCAAGATATTCATCTTGGAGTCTCAAATTTGCTTCCCTCTAAAGACATAAATATAAGGCCTAAATCTGAAAGGCCTAAAGAAATAAATTTGAAGGAGAATCACCAATATCTCAGCAAGAAAATAGTCATTCCGCTTTTTCCTTTTTTTAAAGGTGAAAGCATGCACAAATTTGTTTTGAAATTAAAGATTTGACTTTTCATTAATGTACTTTGCATTGAAAAGAGTAAAATGCAAATTACTACTATGAAATGTATTTTTTGAGATGAAACCAAATTTTGGATTTCAAGATTAATCAATTTGACTCACAAGTCACCAATAATGCTAAAAAGTATTTATTGTTAATTTAACTATCAATGAATTAGTACGAAATCATTTAAAGCCTAAAGATCTATTTTATGGCTACAATCAAACAAGTCCTTAGCATTTTGTGGGTCACCTGTATATGATATGTTTGTTATATTTTAAACCATGTAAGATCTTTCTGAAACTTGTTTGGAAGACCCTTTCATTAAAACATTTATATTTAATCCTATTCTACTGATGCATTTTTAATGTTCTTATTCAGAATATAAACTTTAGGTTAACCCTGAATTCATTAACCTTCAATGTGATTGATTCTTCTTCAAAACAATATCTCAAAAACATCATTTATTATTTATTGGCTGGAAAAGAAAAGAATCATTTTCATTGATATTAGAAGGAGATCAATTTTGGCACCTACTGTGTGATGTGACAGAAATTTAATTGACAGAACTTTAATTGTGTTATAATTCTTACACAAATTATCATGTATATAGTACAAGCCTTAACTTAACATATTTCTCTTGTCTAAAAGTTCTTGTGAGGGAACATCAACATAATTTTACATTCTCTTTATTCAAAACTCACGTTCGTTATTCTCTTTCATTATTCAAGTTCTGCTTTTGTTGTTTTAATCTCTTGGGCTTCAGTCAAAGTTGACTTAGGATCTTATTGTTTCGCAGAAGCCAATGAAAACACAGAAAAGTGATATTTCCTTTTTCTTACTATAGACTGTAATTACTGTTTCGGTTTTTCTGTTTTTGTAATAGCAACTAGTTCGTGAAATGTATTGTCAGAACATGAGGAAGGCATGCTATGTCGTAGGTTTGCATGTGCAAATGTAGAAGGAGCAGTACATAAGTATGTTAACGAATTTCTGAAAACTTACACATTAGTAGTTGTTTTGTCAGGTAAGATTCCCACCCACCCACCCTCCTCCAGATAGTTCATGTATCAAGAATCAAAAACATTATGTCCTCACAAACCCAACTTGGCCTATTTGCTGTTTACACGGCGTGCTTACGTCTGCTCGGTGTGCTTACGTCTGCTCGGTGTGCTTACATCTGCACTGTGTGCTTACGTCTCCTGTGTGCTTAGGTCTGCTCACAAACAACCAGACTGAACAGTACTAAACTGTCATCAAAGATTCTTAAAGTAGAACTGTAAACAGTTGACAAATTAATGTAGTTATTTGTGTTTGAATGAAATGAATAAGAAAGTAACCTTCTTTTTTAGGGCTAAACGGAGTTAATTGTGTAATACCAGACATTAGTGAGTACAACGAGTTGATGAATGATTCAAATAAGACCCAAACAAAGGTAAAGTTCACTGTGTTTTATGTGGTGTATTGTGCCATTATTTGTGTTTCTTGTATAAGTCTGCAAATAGTGAGGAAGAAGACTTTGAACACCTTTCATTCAAGTTTTTCTCGTCAATTTTCAAGTCATTAATAGGCTCTGTCAATTGAGATATTGCGCAATCCCTCAGTAGGAATCAGAGTTGCTGGAGAGCAGTTTTGGTTGAACTCAGTCCTTAAGTGGGAATCAACCGAATCAACTGAGATGACCACAACCGAGCTTTTTAGAATATTAAGTATTTAGTGACTTGTACATTACATTTTACATTATTTTAAAGGAAGAGAAAACTGTATTTTCTTCCTCTTCGGATCACCAGTGAATAGATTTCAAAAATGGCACCTTTAATTAATTTTTATTATCAGCTTTATTTAAATATTAAACCAATTAAAATATACTATTTTAGCCTTGAGAATAAAAACACTTAAACGTATTGAGCATAGACCCATTACTTTTCACCACTGCTAGATACGTTATAAATGTCTTCATTAGTTTTTCACACGTTTTTCTTCTGTTTATACGCGGTTTTTCTCGTGTTTATACGCGGTTTTTCTCGTGTTTATACGCGGTTTTTCTCGTGTTTATACGCGGTTTTTCTCCTGTTTATACGCGGTTTTTCTCGTGTTTATACGCGGTTTTTTCTTATTTCCAAACAGATACCTCGGGTCAGATTAAAAGATGACGTTACATCGAAGATTCGTGTTGGAATTTGTTTGCCAGAAAGAGAAAAGAAAAGGCTGAGATTTTCAGATATTTCCGGCGATAGTTTTAATGTTGAAATAAAAGATATTGACATGGAGAAGTCCATTGAGGAGCAAGGGCCTTTTGACATCATCTTTCATAAGATATTGAAATGGTTTGACGAGGATTCGACCAAAGCACGTTCGTATCTCAACAAGCTTATTAACTATCATAGTTCATATCGCCATGTCAGACTCATAGACCCAATTGAAAATGGTATCAAGCTGGCGAACAGGAGCCTTGCTCTGGTGCTGGCTAAGAGATGCGAATTTAAGCTTGGGAACAGAAGCGTGTTCCTTCCAAATTATGTCTTCTTGAAAGCAGGGAATGTTTTTGAAATGAAGGAAAAAGTTAAAAATGCTGGTGTGAGGTATCCGATCATAGCTAAAAAGCTAATCGGAAAAGGTGAAATAACAGAAAGCCACGATATGAGGATCGTGTTCTCAGAGGAACATCTCGGGGACTTGGTTTTACCGTGTGTTGTACAAGAGTTCTTAAATCATGGTGGTAAGATGTTTAAGATCTACGTTATTGGCGAAAAGTTTTACGTCTGCGAGAAGCCTTCGGTTAGGGATTTGCATGCATCGGATAAAGCAACGCTATTTTTTGACAGCACGAATATCACGAAGGGCGAGTATTTCCCGAGTTTACACGAGAGAGACCCGAGTGTTGTGAGCTTTGAAACGAGCGACGAGAAAGAGCTGTTAGATAGACGAGTTGTCTCTATGCTTATTGCGAAACTGCGGTCGGTTATGGATTTTTACATGATTGGCATTGATATTATCGTGGAAAAGAGGACGGGAAACTACGGAATTGTTGATATCAATTATTCACCAAGTTTTCATTGCGTTATGTCGCATTTTCCTGTTGATTTATTGGAAGTATTCGTCAGCATCAGTAAACGATTAAAAACACAAATTTAGGGAAGAGCGAAATATCCTCATTGTATTGCTATAAAGGTGATTGGCATTAAATTTTTGGTACGACGTTGTTGTCATATGAAATAACTGGTGAGTAAAAATGTTGTTATCTGATTGCCTTCTGCTTAGCGTGCTTGTTAGGTCTAATTCAGACGCCACACCAGAGAGATTTATACGTCGAGCCATTGCAGAGCCTGTGCCGTGCGTGAGCTATTTTTTATAGCATAGCACGACTCTGGGACGCCTGAATTAGGTCCTAATATGTTAAAATAGAATGAATTTACATATAGTGACCCTTTCACCTTGGGAAGGGCCATTTATCTTTTCATATTAATGTCAATTCCTCATGTCTATTTCGTCTCCGATCCGTATTTGAGGGTGCAATAAAAAATAACGGTCCCTTCGAAGGAGACCGGACCGTTCTCTTCTAAAGGAAAAGCTCGGATTCTCTTTTAATCTGCAGAAAATACTTTTTTCGTTGTCCGGTCAAATAAAGATTTGGAACGAAATAAACTTGGGACATGTTTGTTGATCACACTGTATTTAAAATCTTTTATGTTTACAATTTTGAATAGACGATTCCGCAAAAGATGGCAGCAAGAAATTTATTCCCATGATTCATTGCGTTCGATTTGCGAATCATTAACTGTCCAATAGGCGTTCGATCATTGAGCCCAATGAATCTTGCGAATAATTTCCTGCCGCCATCTTTTGCAGAATTGCCCATTTGCGTGATTAAACCTAGACTCATTACATATTTCCCAGTGTTCAGTCCCGCCTTATGCGGAGGTTGTCGAACCAATAAAAAACCAATATTTCAAGATCACTGTCTCTGATTGGCTTAAATTAAACTTCCCGCGAAACGTCACTGAAATCAGCTCTGCAAAATGTGAGGAAATTTATTGCAGTTTTTGTATCAGAAAGATGTATTGTTGCACTAAAGTAGAAGTTGTCAATTGCAGCTTTCAAAAATATCTTCTTCTGTGCCTGCCTTAAAAACACGATTTTGAAAGGTTTTGGTGTGAGCGATTTTCAGCTAAAATTAGGCCATCTTGTATCTGAACGAGGTCAGGCCAACCTTCCACAATGCAATGACATGAGTCGTAGTTCAACAAAACGGGTGATGTCATTTCTGGCGGAAGAACGAGGCTACGAACATGTTGTGAGTTATACCTGTATTGTTATTAAAACGAAATTTCAAATTTATCTTGTTTTTAATTCATCGTAAAGTATGGTAATATCATGATTATTCAATTTGTGCTTGCTTTATCTCAGTGTTGTTTTTGAAATTTTGTAGCTTCACCGCTGTTGTTGTATTTCGCAATTAGGATTTTTCAAAAATTCTAAATTCTGTGGTTCCAACACTGTCGATCGGGTGGCCTAAAAAATGAAAGCTCTAGTTTTTCAATTTTATAATAATTTGCTTTACGTTGATGTAAGAGGCTTCACTTTATTGTTTGATATCTAGTTTGTCAAATTATATCCAATTATCACTTAGTTATACTCAATGAAAAAAGTGGGGACTTCAGCTGCATTCTGCTGAAAATACATTAACGTTGTTGGCTTTCATTTTCTTTATGAGAACAGCTAGCTGCGGTTTCATTTGTTCTTATTTCTGGACTGATTTCTATAAATGTGCTACGCACAGTTAAACATCTTTAAAGTGTGTTTCAGGTCAAGCGCTCAACGCTTGCATACTTTTGTTGTGCTTATTAACCATAAGTAATTTCTGTGATCTCAACATTGCGTTTCTTATGAAGTAATGTTGAGCAGTAACTCCGCAAAACGGCGTGAAATTACTTTCTTACGAAGGTTGTTCTTATGAAAAAACGTGTAAATCAGGGCTAACTTTATAGATTTTTAACAAACAAGATATCAAACGTTAAGTTGAAGCCTCTTGAATCAACGTAAAGCAAAAACAAAATTATCAAAACTAGAGCTTTTCCGTAGTATCTTAGCAAACATGGGGCATTGTTTAGGCCACACGGTAGAAAAGTAATCTAGACAATGCCAGAACGGTATGGTTGCTGTTAATCGTGCTAATCAATAACATGCCATTGTATTTCTTTGGTATTCGATAATTGAAGGTTTCTTCCTATCCTTTGAACCTTTAAAGGTTTCTTCCTATTCCTCAACTTCAAAATTTCTTTTTTCATTATTTTTATGTTGTTTAAAAAACAGTTTTCCTTTTTTTGATCCCACGATTTACCTTTAATGATTAACATATGACGAAATCCCGGGAAATTTCACTCTCTTTCCCCCGCGATTCCATTCCCCTATCTACAATACCCCTTTCCAAGATTTCACTCGTAACAAGGTCTATGCGAACAAAGTAATAATTTTAAGCACCCAAAACAGACCCATTCTTCATTGCAAAATGAGGAAGGTTGTCACTGAAACATTTAAAGGAGTATGTGTTTATTATTTATGTTTACCTTGTTTGTTTACCTTGTTTTTACTTTGTTTTTAGCTAGAGGAAGGTTAAAAACCTTTCTGGACCCCCAGGTATGTTTTACAAGGGTGTCGAACGAAACCTTTTGCCAGCCTTGTACCCAAATAATATAGGTTCTTTACTGCGGGTTTCTAATGTGTGTGGCCGGATAAAAGACAAACTTATCATGTTATATTCGTTTTAGCGTCGTTGTTGCAATGTTGATTGCACTCGATGGTTCAATTTTAATTTTAAACGAACAGTCGGCGGTATGCATCATTTAGTTTGATTTTTGAAGAACATGACTGCTTAGATAGAACACATCTTGTTATTTCTAGTGGGAAATCTTTCTTCATGACGTTGTTTGCTTGCAATAAAATCATTTCGTTGCGTTACATGCAAAACTGATTTATAATGAAGACGTGCGATAGTGGTTCAGACAGCACGCTCCTCCGCAGCGTCTTTTTTCCTGCGTAGGAAGAATTTTTTAAAAAATTTATTTTACCCCCGTTGAATTTTACCCTTGATAGAAATTTCACGAAAAAAGACGCTGCGGAGGAGCGTGATTCAGACAGCCTGGACACAAACAGGTTTATTGGATTGTTATGAAAGCCTTATTCTCACATTTAGGCCCTCCAGCAGGCATTGCGAAAGAAATTCAGGGCAAAGGGGAAGTACCCTGAAAATGAAAATTAAGGCAAAACAATAGCAATATGGAAGATTTCAGCTATTTTCTTGAGGGCAAGCAAGGGGGCAGCTACGCCTTCCAATACCAGAGCTTGTTTTGCGAAAGCAAAATAAATTATCTAAAGATATTTTTCTCTATCCAAAAAGTTGTCAACAGTGCTCTTTGGCATTATGCCATAAGTTCTGAACCAACATTTAGTTATTTTACTACCAAAATATTTTTCTCTTAATTACTCACATTCAACGAAAAAGTTAAGGAAAGCTAAGTTACAGTGCAGTTACACTGAAGAGCAATTCTAGATATTGTACGATAAACATCTTTCTACCATGATGCTCTGCGGGAGTATTTCAACCATGATGCAGTGCGGGAGTATTTCTACAATGATGCAGTGCGGGAGTATTTCTACAATGATGCACTGCAGGAGTGTTTCTACAATGATGCACTCAGTTCTAGAATGGATTCATCATTTGAGTTTATCGAAGTTAAATCTTGGTAAAAATACGCTTGTTGCCATCTTTAATTTCAATTGTCTGTATCTTGCTCCTTTTTCGCTATCGGTTCTCGAAAAAATATGCATTCAAAGTGTCCGGTGATCGACATTGTATTAAATTTAGTTTCAACTTCATAAGGGCGATAAAGAAATGCAGAAATACAGATAAGGGCGATAAAGAAATACAGAAATCGAACCTCATGCCTAACAACATTCATTGCTTTTCATTACCGTCAAATTTTTACCAGCCTCAGTTGTTTACTGTCTTTTGTCTTCCTTGCCTACGAAAGTAAAAGAAATTGCAAAATAAGTAATAATGAAAAACAGGTACCTATATACAATTCCATCTAGTTCAAATTTTGGTACGACCAAAGAAGAATATTTTAATGTTATCTATTTACCCAGGGTATCATTTTGTACTTATTTTCTAATTATTTTTTTCGAGAATAGTTTCGTTCTTGAAATGGTTGCGAAAAATTTCAACTAGGCCAGTCATTGAATTTTGTGTTGAACATGAAACATTAAATAGGCTGCTCTGAATTTGTTCTTTACAAGACAAAACATAAATAACCTTTCAATAAACCCTATAAAAATTTGTTTGGCTCAAAATACAGAATTAATAAATAAACTATTAAAAATGGACTAGATTTAATGGTGTGATACAAAAATAAAATACCGCAAAGTACCTTTTAGATTCTTATTGATATCAGATATTTTAGAAATTTAATTTTTATTGCCGTTGAAAAAAAATAAAACTTTACTCCGATTCCCGATCCTAAAACCTGTTTGTTATATAAATGCAAATCCAATTAAATTGTATCTTTTGTTTCCCAAGCATTGCATTGCAGCAAAACGTGTGGTTGTAAAATATGGACATTTTCCATGTAATTGCAAATAAATGCAGCAATAAAAACTCGAAAAGAGGAATGAGACAAAAATGATTCATTAAATTAGGCCTTCAAACAATAAATTAGGCCAAGCAAGTTACAGTACCTGGCATTGCAAAGTAAAATGAGGTTCTGCACTGCAGTCAAAGTAGAATTGTCGTTTTGACCAGTTATAACATGGCGATCGATAATAACATGAACGGAATCATTTTCGCTACCTAATAAAACGAAGGAAGGAGAAATTATTGAGATGAAAAAATGCAAGAATTGGCAAAACAAAAATCAATCGAAGGCACTGCTCGGATTCGAACCGGGGATCTCCTGTTTACTAGACAGGCGCTTTAACCAACTAAGCCACAGCGCCAGCTAAACATAATGTAAAAATTATTTCACCAAGATACTCCACAACACTTCTCCTCCGCAGTATTCGGCGCCTGCCATCAGCAACCGTATTCCTAACCTTCAAACCTGCACATGCATTTTCAATAAGCAGATAGCTCCTAAAATCGGCAAAAAATAACGTTCCCTTCGTCAATAAAACTTTTTATTTTGTATTATTATCCCTTACTCATTAGCTTTTAAGAAACTTGATAATAAATTTATAGCATAAGATCTTTAAAAATGTTACGAAACTAATGTTCAAATTTTGATTTTTTAAATGTGTTTATATCAAGTAAATAATTTATTTCTTTTTTAATATCATGATTTCAGGCTACTACTTTGAAAAAATATTAACGTATTTAATTTTAAAATTATCTTAAAAAATTTCCCCTAATTAAAAAAGTACATTTAACTTTTAAATATAGTAAACCAACTTTGATGTTCTGAAAATTCTTACAACTATATTTGGCTCCATTTTCTTTCATGAAATCTTCTGATACGAAAGGCAGAGTTGGAAAATCTTGCAGCTGACACAATTCAAATAATGATGGCTACAAATAAAATAATAACAACAAATAACCTTAAAACCTAAGATCCGCAAACTGGACTATGGGCTATCTTATCTACCTAGGTTATGATTTAACACCATATGACAGTAAGGGATAATACCACTTCAGTCCGTTTTAGAAAGCTCATAATGTACCTGAAGAATTTCGTAAGTAAGTAAGTACGTTATCGTATTTAACGTGCCTAGCCCGCAAAAGTCTCGAGATGACTTGTTTCCAACAGGGGACACGGGTCATACAGTTTCAGTTTCAGGCACATACACTTGCTATTCTTGCAAGGCATGGGCTTTTGCGCTTGGCGCAGGGGGGACCCCTCAAGGCGACACTTGTCCTCCCTCTCGATGTGACCACATCTCGTGATTCCTTTTGCCTGGAATTACAAATAGTTAGCAGCTCTCCTCACACTTTCGCAGCAAGTATGACCTTGGTGGGATTCGAACTCACGACCTTGCGACCGTGAGTCAGGCGCCTTAACCACTAGGCAGCATTGAGACTAAAAAATTGCAGCTATTCCATGCTCCATTCCCAGTTTCAAAAATGACCAAACAATCAATAACGATAAGAAGTATCGAAATAAAAATAAAGAAACCTGGATGTGCACTTGTTTCTTCCGGTTTCACATGCTGTTGACCAATTGATGAATATCCAGACAAAACTTTAGCCTCTGGGCCAGTCATGTCAACAACCTAAAATAATAGAAAAATTAGTCACTAAAAAAATTAAGAAAAACAGCATACACATATTAAAGAAATGGTATCAATTTCTTCTCCAATTAGAGGTAGCTGAAATTGGGTTCCATTGAAGCCGCTACTCTTATGCCAATTAGCATATTTAAACGACTAAATTCTTCATAGAGTCTCCCATCTTTCAAAGTGTGCTTGAAACAAAAATTAATAAGAAGGCAAAACGCATAACCAATAAATAAATTTATTGCAAAGCACTTGTGACTTCACGCTAAATCCACCTTTTCAAGATAAGGCTGCCATTATGAAAATTAATTAAATTTGGAGATATCGCATTTTCGAATCTCGGAATGGATTCTGCCTCCAATGTTTAGCTTAATGACCAATATCTACATTTCTACGTACATTGTTGTAAAAATCATGGTGAATTAAGGAAATTAAATTTGTGAAGGATTTGACCGTGAAAAGGATGTTTGGACAAAAATTTGTCCAAACAAAGTTTTTGCGATCAAATCCTTCACAAACTTTAAATATTTTTATTGCTATAACTTTGACAATAATTCACGTAGAAATGTTGAAATTTGTTATTAAACTACGTTTTGATGGCAGAATCCAATTCAAGAATCAAAAACGTAATATCTCTAAAAATTTGATTAATTCCCATAATGGCGGCCTTAACTTGAAAAGGTGGATTCTTCTCGACACTCCAATGAGAATTCTAAAGGTAACAGCAGTTATTAAAAAAACATCCGCAATCAAACTACCATAAATTTCCTCAATTTTTCGAGTATAATTCTTAATTTCCTAGGGTGAGTTAGACTTCAGATGCATCTAGAACAATAAAATTTCAACTTAAAAATATCCTAAAAAATATCTTCGTGACGAAGTTACATCACAATCACTTTATCAATTTAAACATCGGTAATGATCATCAGAATAATTTCTTTGACTAAAATTGCAGCTGTTCCTGTAGCTTGAAAGTTACATCTTAAAAGGCTTTGGAGACAAGAAAAATACCAAGGATAAAATAACAAACCTTAACATCTTTGTAACCTGTTAATACAGCGAATTTTTTTTTCAAAGATCCTGATGCCTTATGAAAAAAGAAATTTGACATTATACAATGTCCTCTGACAAGGTAAAAGTAAATATAAGGCTTTTTATATTCCATTACGAATTTACAATACATAATAATAATAACGCTGCCTACAAACTACTTAACAGAACAACAAGGACGATACCACGGGGAGTAAAAGACTATGTCTACCCCGTGGACATTGCATAGAGAAGTAAAATTACATAAAACTCATAAAACTACACGTAACTACTGCCAAAAAAATATATTCCAGAAGGGCCTTGGTGGTGGTTGCATGGCAAATAAAGATCTAAAATGATCCTAATCAAACATTTTTGTGGATACAACGCAACGTTAACTGGATGATTTTTTGTTACACTGATAAGTAAGGTCTTTATCGCCATACAGTAAAAGTAAGTCACATAGCATTTATGGTAAAAACTGTGTTAAAATTTATGAAACTGGTAAAACTGGTATGTCCAAAGCATCTAAATAATAATGAATTGGTAAAATCAAATGGTATGGTATACCCTGGAAACAGCTTGGTACCTACTTTGCTGTCATGCGTTTCGATTGGCTCGCAACACAACACATTCTGATTAAATCCGAATCATTAAATCCGAATTATTAAAATCCTATTCGTGATAGGCCATTATAGAGCGTGCCAAAAATGAAGGCGTGTTATATAGCCGTTAATATGCCGGCTAACCCAGAAAAAACACCCGGGTGTCTTCTTATAAACACATCCAGCAGACAACCTGATAACATACGAACAATTTGTGATCTCGAATTTAAAAATGCAAATGAAAGAGAGATAATATCAAGATAAATATCCTAAACTTCCTAACAGTGAAAATAACGTGAATCGCCATTGAAGCGTTTAGACCTATTAATGTAAAGTGTCATCGATTTCAGGTCTGTCAATTTTTGCTCCTGTAAAAATTCTTCCCAGTGAGTGCGGAAAAAAGGCAGTCAATTAGAGAAGGTTAATATTATGAAACAAAATATAAAAATTTACTATGTAAAAAAGATTGTTATTTGCAGAATTTTTGCTATTTGATCGCTATGATATTGATTGTTGTGCAAAACGCGGTCATTTTTCCCCACTTACGAGATGGCGTCACAAGCTCAGAAATGGTTTATTGTGATATCAATCAGCATTATTCTGCCAACAATTTGGGACCAGGTGCGTGGAGTATTTTTTCTTTGAAAAATATCCCCTGGGAAAAGTTTCGGTGTGGTAAAGCGTCAACTAAAACAGAAATGAAATATCAAGTTTCTTAGTTATTCCTGAATTTTGTCATTCTGTGTTGCATTTAAGCAGTCCTTGTCTCCATCTTTATACAAGAGAGAAAAACTTTCTTTAATTGAACTAAATATTATCATATAGCTCAGTTTGAATTATATTTAATTCTGAATATTTAACTTTATAGTCCTAAAATATAAACAATGTGTTACCTTGACATCATCAGCCGTTTTGTAGACATATTTTGGTTTCTTGATATCCTGAGTAAAAATAAGATTCATTTAGCGTCTTTCAAATTATCTAAATTCGAAGTGCTATTTTATTCAAGCAGGGATAAATGTTCTTCGCAATACTGCAATATTCTACTGGGGTAAAAGGATGAAATTTCCTGAGAATTCTCATTAGAAAGTGTTAAGTCGGACAGGGAAGAGAAATGAAGCCTATCTCTTTGCTGGGGAAAAATAATGAGCTATTGTGACGAATATTTGCCCCGGTATTGAAGATATCATTGGACAGTAAGATTCTTTATTAAATTTTCACATTCCAACAAAATTTCCTGTAACCTTACCATTTGTTCAATATTAAAACATTTCATGGACAAGGCCACTTGTCATTTTAAAAATAAACATTTTCTAATTTCTAATTTCTTAATTCCTATAATGACTTTCTAATTTCCCTCCAAGTTTATTCTTTAAAATTCAATTTAAACAGTTCTTTGGCATACACATACTTGAGATTATTGTAAATCTAAACTTGTCAATTACCTGTCCAGATCGTTTCCATTGACCAAGTTCTCTAATCTCTTCTTTAATCTTCTGTTCTTCTTCTTCCTCAGAATCATGGTACTGCTATAAAAATAATTCATACATGTTCTCACTTAGAGTTGGCCAATGTCAATATACTCATCCAAACTTAAAAAACAATGTAATATTGCCATCAAGACAGCACACCAGCCTGAATTGCTAGCATTATATAAATCGTCACTGTGTATTTATAAGCAAATGCCACAGTCTTAACTCTATCAAACTAAATCAAAAATATTATTCACATTAAATCTAATCAAATATCATTGTGAATTTCATATTACAATGATAATAATTATAAAACCCACATTGGTATCAGCACCAGGCCTTTCAGAACCATATGCACCAATAGCTCCTCTTCCAGATCTTTTATATGCTTGGACAGGCTCAATGATTCCCTTGAAAAACAAAATGGTGCATCTAAAAATTTCTAATTAAGTAAACAATAAAGAAAAATTATAATCTGAAAGCATGTCAATCAGTTTCAACACATGTCTGTATAGAACATTTTGCATGAAATAATGAAATAAATGATACTTACTTCTCCTTTCTTGCCAAGACCTTTGCCATGAACATATCCCATCTAAAAATAACATGATAAAAACATCATAAATAAAATTACGAAAGGTTGTATGTGTCTTTACTGGTTAAAACAGTGTTCAATGCCATGTAGGCAGAGCGAATTATAGCGAAAAATTTCACGCCGTACAGCAATCATCAGTTGTCTGATGATCGCTGTATAGCGTGAAACTCTGAGTAACAATACATAATGTAGTCTGTCTTCTTGTCTCAATCATGTCATAAATAAAATTATAACACAATTTTAAAACTATTTTAATTGCAAAACAAAATATAAATTATTGTCAAAGAGAAACCTTTTCCATCAACTTCTGTCCGACACCCTTGGTATGCTTTGTCCATGCACCAAATTTACTACAAAGAAATTATCAATATTAATTACAATTTTAAATAATAATAATGTTTTACCAATAATCAACAACATTTCAAAATCAAAATAATTATCAGCTAGCAAACAAATATTACCTGTCTGTTTCTTTTAATAATAACAATAAAAAAGAAGAAAAAAATTTTCATAAGAAAACAATGTGTCAATTATGTGAGCAAAAGATCACATACCCTATTACCCCGCTTAAAAGCACATGTGCTTATAAGCGGAAATTCACGATTTTGCCATTTTTCAGGGTGCAAAAAACGATTCAGATACAAGCGCATGCGAAGATACAGGCGTGCGAAGATACAGTAACGATTCAGATACAGGCGAATGAAACAAGGAGTTTCATCCATATTGAAATATTGCTCATAATTTTGATTGTCATTCATGAAGTCCAGAAAGGCATCACATCTTTCTGGTGCATCTGAAATGTTATTTCGAATCATCAACCTTCTTAACCAACCACGAGAAGCCAAGAACTCACCTCTTTCGTCCGCATAAAGCGTTGCGAACTGACTAAGGGCATGTTTTTGAATTATCTTACACGTAACAAATTTGTTTGCCATTCGTCGTTTTTAATCTGATCCAAAACAGTTTAATCTGATCCAAAACAGTTTTTAATCTGATCCAAAACGATTTCTCCTTCGCAGTTTGGTGTTTATCAAGCGATTTTGGTGTGCTCGTTCAATAATATCCCTTTGTTTTATCCATCTCTACATGTTCTTTCGATGAATGTCAAGCTGATTTGCTGTAGCCTGTACATTTCTACCATTTTCTTCAAGCTTTTGCAATGTCAATCTTTTGAAATGCAAAGTGTAATTTTTTCTTTTCTCACTCATTTTCAACAGCCTTGAATTTGTTTGCCAAGAAAATGTTTAATTCGAAATCGAACATCTGATTACGATAGGAAGGAAAGTCACGTGGTGATGCACCTTTCGTTTTACATGAGTCAAAGACCACTTGATTAACACTTCATCTACACACATCTGTTCATTGCTTGCTTATCCGTTTCACAGATTGTAATTAGTTAACACCTATTCTACCTACATGAAGTAATTAAACATTACAAACAGGGCTGCATTAAAAAAATATGAATAATGTGAGTTCATTCAGAAATGTTAGTTTCTTTTGCCTAGTCGTTGGCCATGATGGCACGCACGTTTGCCTGAAAGCCCGTTACTCATGTTTTCAAAGAAAATATAACTGGTCATCACATTTATAAAGATATATGGGCACCAGTTATTGGTGAAACACTTTTATGCAAATACAAACGAAATAATGAGCATGATACTCATGCAGTAAGTGCTTTAAAAGATGGTAAAATAGTCGGTCACATTCCGAGATGTCTTGCGAAGATATGCAAATACGTGCTGCTCAGTGGTGGAAAGATATCAGCCTTGGTTACAGGAAAAAGACAGAATACAAGGAAGAATGGCTTGGAAGTACCATGTCAGTTTACACTTAAAGGACAATTTAAAGAAATTTTTATAATGCAAGAAAATGTATCAAGGAAGCGTGTAAACGTTGTCAAAGAGAAAATAGATAGCCATATTGATGTTTCTTGTTTTTTTCACCTTTCTTGCAAAAGCCGTAGATTAAGATCCACTTACAGTATAAGCGTACTGAGCCCATATCCGGATATAAGCCGCCCAATGGGCCTTTCAATGA
Source organism: Phacellophora camtschatica (assembly GCA_036873815.1). NCBI lineage: Eukaryota > Metazoa > Cnidaria > Scyphozoa > Semaeostomeae > Ulmaridae > Phacellophora > Phacellophora camtschatica. Next base: position 1,291 of record JAYJMH010071867.1, on the reverse strand, counting down.
GGTGCGCCTATAAGCGGGGTAATAGGGTATATCAAGCAAATAAAAATCATATCACTACAATATTTTGATCATGCATACCGAGAAACAGGCTTTAAATGCGCCTTCCTTACTAAAATGAGAAAAAGTTACAAATCACATAAAGTAACAAGATGCAATAAATGGAACATTCAGATGTTCATAAATGATAACATTAATGAGGTGAATGCAGTGCACATTGCACAACCATGGAATGGAAACAATTTAAATAAAAATCTTAAAACTCTATGAAAACATTAGAAAAATCTGATTGCAATTATATCTAATAAAGACCTATAAATATATATACAACATACATTGTATCTTGAAGAATCGTTGTAAAATAATTTAAAAATTTAAAAATGAAAGCAGTGCACATATTATTAGCACAACAAGCCATATTGAAAAGAAAAGACAATACATTAAGCAAAATAGAATCTGCCAACAGTCATACCTGGTTTTGCATTTTCTGTCTCTGTCTTTTTGGTATTCTTCTCAATTTTGACTTTCCTTGAAGTAAAACTTTCAGGCAAATTTGAATCATCATCTTCATCAGAAATCAACCCTGTTTGAATATAAATACTATATAAATTAAAATAAATTGCAATAAACCATTTTGAACAAGCAATAGAGGAATTTTTAATTTAATCTAAGACTGAAGCTTCAAATTCATAAACAGACAAATAAAATACAGCACTTTTGATGCAGGTAAAACACTAATTCACCATTGATGTTATGTAAAATGATATTGAAATGTATGTTATAACATGTGAAATGTGTGGGATGGCATGGGCACATGCTGGCACACTTGCAAGGTCGACTGCCAGTGGATTTTATCACACAAGCAAAACTGTTATTTTTATTGTTTTATGATTACACATTTGTTTACTTTCTTTGTTTTTGAATTAAAAATTAAGAATTATTAAGAATGACCAATGATTAATATATAGTTAAAGCGGGCAAAAATTATGCATGGTACCTTGGCGGGAAAAAATTACGCACCCCACCCATTTACCATGCCCAAGCGGTTTTTTTTATGGTTTTTCAAAAACCCATTAAATCAGCTTTCAAATGATGCTAAAAGAGCTGTTGTTGAGCAGTTGGAAGCTTTCCTATGATCCATAAGGTATTGACAATAGAAATTTGGAGAATAAATACTTTTCAGTAAAATCAATGAACTTTCTTATCTCTTCGCCAAGGAGGCCAATATCAATGATGATTTTTATCATCAGTAGTCTATGAGGATTAACCCATGGACTGGTCATCAGGATATTTG
>JAYJMH010071845.1:0-11039 GCA_036873815.1 Phacellophora camtschatica | reverse complement strand
TCTTGGCGTTTCCATTGCAAGGGCCAGTTTTAAAATTACTTCACTGTGAACAACGTTGTAGAAATACGCGGTTTTTGGCCATTTAAATCACAAATCCAAGAACGATGAAATTAAATTGTGGCTTGGAGATTCTTTTGCTAAACAATCAATTTTTCAGCATCCATTACCAGGAATAAAGGACATTTTGGTACAAGTGTGAATCACACGCATCAAAGAAATCATGTGTGTGGTTTACCACACACATGGCAATTTCCTTATGATGATGACTGTGAAATGGCTAATTTTTTATCAATTTCTTTATTGAAGCACATTTTCAAAAATTGGTTATGATCTATTTGAGAATGTGCTATGGCTCTCTCTAAAGATAGAAGAGATTGGTCTTCCAGCTTTGATGCCAAGAGTATTATAGAAGCAGAACATGTTAATCAGCTCATTATTTTCTCTGCAAGCAATGTGAGAGATTTATTTCTATTGCCGTGTGTGATAATAATCTTCAGGTGACTGTGTTTTGCAAATTTAAAAAATCTTTTTGTTAGAAATCTTGTAGCAGTGATGTCTGTATTTTTCTGTAGTGCATGTCTGTACAAACTGCTGGTCAAGTAGCAAGGGACATTAAAAAAAGATTATTCAATATTAATGGTATAAATCACCATGACCGACTGAAGCAAGACCAATGATCTATAATGTTATTTATATACAGTAGGTCATAAACAGACTTACTTGATATATTTATTTACATTACAATTTTTTATAAATTTCATAAAATAATGTTGAAGTGGCTGAGCAATTTACATGTAATTGAGTTCCCCAATAAGATCACTTAAGTTAAAGCTTGGTCAAGTGAGGTCAAAAGCCTGGATGGGCAACCTTCTGGGCCATTGACTAAACTAGCTCACTTCTGCCTCCTTTGGAGGGGATGTTTCAAGCCATTGGTCACATGCTTTGATGTGGCATGTATCTTGAATTTTCCAGTAGGATCTGATGAGGAGTTTCAAGTTCCTATAGTTATACAACACAATGCATGTGGTCTTCCATGTAACTCAGGGGGCTTGATGAAGTGACACAATATGGTACTGGATTATGCAGTGCTGTGCTTGCTGCTCATCTCTCTCAAGCAAAATGGGGGGAGCCTGGGGGAGGGGGGATGGGAGAAATAGACTTGGCAGCAGAACTGGTAGTGGAATGTGCATTCTCCAGTTATGATCTAGGGGAATCAAGTTCCAATATACAATGATGCAGCATAGCCACATGACTGATGGGTTTGAGGAGCTGATACCACGCAGTACACACACCACTAACTGGTGGAACAACACAACACTACTAATAAGCTAAGCTTTTAAGCAGCAGGCATCTGCACACCATAGCATACCATGCACCATCACAGCCAAACAAAAACAATATCCGAAAAAGGATACGCATTTTAATGTTCACTGCGGGGTTGGGTTGGTGTATGTACAATAAAATAAAACTAAAAGTCAAGCTATTCACCCAAATTTTAATTACCAATAAAAATTCCAATCTTCATCTGGCGAGCACGGGATCCATCCTCTTTTTTCGAAGTTGTTTATCAGAACTGACTTTTCAAAATCTGTGCAGTATCTTATTCTTCCACCAGCCATTATTTGATTGAATCAAACAAACAACGCTGTCTTCTTATCAATCAGCTACACATTTGAACACGCCAGTTTCACTTTCTTTTCTTCTTCGTCTCTCTCTCAAAAATTATGTTTTCTTTATATGATAGCTTTTGTGACAACAACAGCAACAACAGCAACAACAACAACAACTTCAAACAAAGACAAACCGGAGGAACTGTTTGCTAAATGCTTACTGGCAGCATACGTATACTCTAAAACAACAAACAACTTCGAAACGTAAAAGCAAAACAACTAACTACGTTTGAGCAGTGAGAGGAGTTGTGAGGGCATTAATCCGTTGTTACACGCGGATTGTCAACCGGAAGGTCTTTGCATATACACAATACTGTGTGCAAAAGCATTTTCAATGATCGGGTTTGAAGTACGCAATTTTTGTAGATGGAAATAGAATTTTAAGATTCCTTCATATATAGTCACATTTAACGGGTAAACCCCCAACTCTCCTCTCACAACATAATTTGAAGATTTGGAATGCACACCCAGCAAATTTTTACATAACCTATTTTGGAGGTTTTCATGTTGTAGTTTACCATCAAAAAGGTTCCCAGTAAATCGGTTAAAAGACGCTTTGCGGTTGCAACCCCTCCATGAAAGCCCCCCAGACTTCGCTGTTATACAATAATATTGGATCAACAAGTGACCTGAAAAGTTTTTGGATAACACATGGTTTTACTCCGCTTTGCGGGCTAGTGTCACTCAAAAAAGAGAAGTGCCCTGCCAGCCTTTTGTGCAGAGCAATCCTTGCTCGTTTGAAGGACCCACTTAAAACGAAAATTGTACCCAAAAACTTGTAATTTTCACATGTAGTTATTTGGTTGTTTCCAAACTTAACAGTTAATTTCGTGTTTCTGCCGGCTTTGTTGAAAGCTAAGATCTTTGTCTTTTCGCATTTACATTTAACATCCATTTCTGAGAAGAATCTTCGAGTTTATAATATCATTTATGAATAAGTTGAAGAGAGTTTTCGACTAATACCTGTTTTCGAAACAAAGGACTGTGTAATTCCTTTGGTAGTATTATAGCTGCTTTCAAATGTTCATTCCAACAAGCTTATAATAGAGTCCATTCAATGTTTTATTTATAAGACATTCATATTTATAAGAAAATGTCTTGCAAGAAAGTGTATATTATCTGGAACAATCTTTTCATGTGCGTGGTGTTGTACAATAATTCAAAGTAATACAAATTGTAAACTTCGAACCTTGTGAACAAATTTTATACCATGTTCGAAATACAATTTGTACCACTTTATTTGTTTGTATATCTTATACACTATTCTTTATAAGAACAACCTTTATAAGGAACGCGAACCGGAGATTTGTGTCCATTTTTTTAATCCATGCTGAAAGCAGATCATTTGCTGAAATCAGATCATTTATCCGCCAAACATTATTATAACGGGTAAACCCAGGTGAGGCAAAACAGAAATCTTCCCTAAATGCTTTAAAAAAGTTATTTTAATCCTAGTTTTTGATATTATTTATTTTCCTGTTTTAATTTGACTACACTTTCTTGTATTATTAATTTTTGATTGTAAAGCAAATGGTAGGCCCCTCTTAAAAACAACTGACTGACAGGGTGTCACTCCGTGAAAATGTGAAATGAAATGAAATTTTGCACCCTCACCTAGAGAATGGTAAAAGTAATAGGTATGTCCATATTTGGTATTTATATCTTATCCATTGTCATGTATGGTTTATCATACGAATAAAGTAATTCTTTCTTGATGCTCATTAATTTTATGGAGAATGTAGACTGGTAAATACTGGTGCACACATTCTGCATTTGAAACGACGATTGTAATAAGTCAAAGAGAAAAATCAGAAGCGCTATTTGCACACCTCCGTCTAAGTGAAAGAAAGAAAGATAGAAAGCCAGCACACCAGAATGATAGAAAGCCAGCACACCAGCAGGGAAAATTTCCATTTTTTCCATTATTGTGGTATGCTTTTCTGTCTGGGCAAGGGATATTGCCAATTTTCTCCAGGCTTCTTGCGGGAAAATGTCGAAACAGTCCTAGGACAAATTCGCCAGTGGCAAGATGTCTGCTCATAAATACTGATGACCCTGATTGGCACAACTATTTGGATACTGGACAGTGCTTGGGATAGTTTTCGTTGATCTTAAAAGGGCATTTGATACCATAGCATTTGCACGATGCTTACTTGTTGTGACCTTGTGGTTAGCGATGATTTTTGCATAAAAGTTGACAATTTTATTTGATTAAAAATTGATAAATGCAGTTACCAGCAGCATACCCACAGCGCCACAGAAAAACATCAAAATGACAATCACACTGAGAAAACCCGTTGTATTTAATATCACCAGCACCGTGTCAAAAACGGTATTCAAGTTCTAACCATTCATATGCAAAATTTATAGTATCTGACTACTCTGCTGACTCTAGTCTCTGATAGGGTATCTGGAATCCACCTGCTCTTCGATAATTATGCGTAGCAGTTGTTGTGCTCAGATTGATAAATATAAAGAAAGCTGCATAGCGAAATCTGGTATGATTTAATTTGATGTTTTCAAGTTAAAAAAGTTTCGATCAAATACTAAAATAAAGAAGCATTGAGCAAATGAAAACATCGAGCAAAAGATTTCAGAAAGAGATTATTGAACAACAAGAACACATTAAAAATCCATGAGCAGACAGTTTCTGGCGGGTTTTCATACAAAAAGGATTTGTTTCTCAGTTTGGACATTTGGCAAACAGACCAATATCAAACAGACCGATATCGATTTAAGTTTCAAATGTGTCCTGTAAGTGCACGAAAGAAGTAACAAGAATTGTGCAAAATCATCGAAAAAGACCAATAAAAACGTGTGAAACAAACCAAAGGTAATTAAAATAAAGTATTCGTTAATTCAAATTATCAAACTGTCACATTGTTGTAATCATCTAACTCTTATCAGTCTCTTATCTTGTATGTTATGATTTTGTTAGCAACCAGCTTAGCAACCAGTTAGCTACCGTTTAAGTCTATTTTCTGTCAGCATTTCATAATTGTTTGCTAATTACATTCCCTTGAACTTAAAAAGCAAACATTCATAAGTTTCAAATATCGACATGTCATGCAGTAACCACACAGCCTTTCCTTTGCGCAATTTCAATTATTGTATATTATGATTACGATTATGCACAACTGAATTCCACAACCTGTTGCGATTTGAAAAGATTCCAACGAATTTAATCTTCTTCGTAAAACAGATTATAAACATTGAAAACAGTCGAAAAGGAAAGATAAAATCAGATTAATTTCAAAGAGAATTACGAAACAAATTAGACTTGGGAAAAGACTGTTCAAAAGTGAATAAAATCTTAAATTAAATCTGAAAAAAAAAACTAAAAAACCTGAATGTCGAGTTTGATTGTGTTAATTTTCCGAGACGGCAACAGTTTTAATAATAAATCGTTCGGGTGTATAATTATTGCACAAGTTGATCAGCACATAAATAAAGAAATAAATCAGTGATTAGATGCACTTGTTTTCATAAAACTAAGTAAAAAGAAAAGGTAATGAAATATTTTTAAGGTTCAAATATTTTTAAGGTAATGAAAATCGGTTGACTGCTTGCAGAGATATGAATTTTTAAAGTTTGATTAAAATGCAAAGTTTGATTAAAATGCCGGTCCGGAGAATTCAACTCAACTTTATTCAATTAAATTTTCAATCCAATTCAATTTTTTTCATAGAATGCAAAAACTACAATATTTAGAAATGTTGCAAACTATTCGACCCTAGGAAAGCAAAGCTTATTTTGCTGGTGCCGATAACAAAAATCTGGAAAAAAAATAACATAAAGATATAACAATAACAGTAGCAAACATGCAAAAGTGCAATAAATTTGGTATGAGTATACGGGTATATGTAATAATAATATAATATGATAAACTTAGAAGCTTAGGTTTGATACACAATTATCGCAATTTGTTTCAATATTTTGATATCCTATCTCGTCTTAATTTATATGAAAACGTTTTAGAATTTTTAGTATTTTGCAGTGCATGATCAAGGAGCATTTTATCACCCCAATGTTTCTTTACCTTTACTATCATGTAATTTTTACGTTGTCTGGTTTCATAATTATGTTTATGTTCATTTGTTTTGAAATACGTTTTGAAGAACTCAGGAAAGTTCTCTTTTTGATGATGCACATTATGCATTATTTTTAAGATTTTTAAATCATATAGATCTTTTATTTTTAAATTTTTTGACTCTTTGTGCAAGTAATTGGTAGAAAATCTCTTGTCTTTAAATAGCAGTATTTTAAGGATTCTATTTTGTAATGTCTGAAATACTCTGATAAATCTGGCAGATGCAGCACCATAGACTTAGACTAAATATGTTAAGCTTTTCAATCTTTGTCTTTAGTTTGTTGCAAGAAGGCGCAGTAATCTGCAAGAAAGTTCCGTACGTTCTTAGAATTCGTTAGTTTAGCTAATTCAAGAAGCGTTTTAGACCGCTTCAGTGGAGCCCAGGCCTATTTGTCTAAAATGACGTCAGGAGACCAGACTTTTAAGTGACGTCAGGAAACCAGGCCGACCATCTTTCTGAGGACACTGCGTAGGAGCCTTGTTTAAATTTGCAGTTTACAAAAACCTGAAAAAACAGAAAAAAGAAAAGTGGCCTTTTCCTATTTTTTGTGATCAGAAGATAGAAAAGATAGAAATGATGATGCAGACTTTGAGAGTTGGTTTGCAGATGATGCCAAAGGCTCTATCACAGGGGTCCGGATGCAGCAATGCGAAGTTTGACAGGCAGAGGTTAATTAAAATTATTATGAAACTATAATTATATAATAAACTTAAGCTGAATGAATGACCGACATTTTGCATTGCATTGTTAAATTAATTTGTTTGATTGATTATAAAATGCTTCAAAATGAATGGTTTTGTTTTATAAATAATTAATTAATGACTAAGAGAATAGTGGAAAATCAAATTTGGCTTTTTTAATCTCTACATAATAACTGCAGAGGGTGCATCATATCATGATGCACTTATTTAGGCCCAAAAAGTATATATATCAGTTCTTCGGAACGAAAAAGAAATATCCTTGGCGTATTGGCGCAAACATTTGGTGAGAACAAGTTGCATTCCAAAAGTTTTGTGCCAAAAAAGTCAAAGGACACAACATACACCATACATACATGCGAAGCTTTTAATTATCTACACACCCTACGTTTTACTTTGCTTGCATGCAGTGTATTCTGGACAGGAAGTATTCTATGAGGGCTCAGCCAATACTTCCTGTCCAGAATACACTTTTCTTCTTCAAACATACAAGAACAGTCTTTATTCAGGGTGTGCATAATTGCTTTTTGGGTGTGCACAAACAGTGAACCTATGATTTGATCTTGTGTGTGCACATACTGCAGATGCAGAATAATCGGTTTGGTTTGTTTTTACTTAACAAAAATCTCAATTAGCATCGCTGCAAACCAAACTCAGATTGAAGAATGATGCATTTTTTAAAGGCTGTTTCTTAGCTGGATGCACCAGTGCGCCACCACAAGGTGGACATTTTGGGAAAAAGGAAATTTCTTCATTTTTTAATCCAATTTCATCAAAAGAAAGCTTATGAAATTCCCCATAACCCTGTGTTAAATTTTTGTTTCATCTTTTTCTCTTCAAAAGTTATAATTATTTGAATTTGGTGAATTATTGATGGGAGACATGGTAATTTTCAATAAATGTTTCGATTTGATTAAAAAGGTTGATTCTGGTTATTTTTTCATAAGAAAATTAGAACAAATCACAGGAAACTTTGCAATATCGTATTAGAATTGCCCCAAAATGACAAATATACTCATAATTGAGATAAAATGTAAAAAGATTATTTGGAAAGAAATTTAGATTTTAAAAATTTGGTATTTTTCTTCAGAAGATGCTTGCAATGAGTGCTTGAAAAGTTTAATAGAATAGTTTCAAGCTTAGTTAGAGATTAATATTCATTTTTGGGTCAAATTGGAAAAAAGAAATATTTTGACCTTGCAACCCACTATATTATTCAAATTTTAGCTTAATTATTATTTTCCCATATTTTTCTTGCCAATTGCTTCCAACAAGCCATTAACCATTATCATTAAGTCATTATCATAGAATAAGTTTTAGCTTTATAAACTGACCTTTAGGCCAAATCAAGAAAAATTGTTTTTTAAGACCCCTGAATTTTACAGATTTTCAAAATTTTCATAACATTATTTTGAGACAAATTATGGGCAACTGTTTATTTGTTTTCAAAATTTTTGTATGCACACCAATCTTGGAATGATTGACTAGACATTTGTTTTTATTTCTAGTTAATCCATAGCAATTCTCTGTTGCCATGTCAAATTTGTTTTCTTAATCCCACTTCTTTGCTTGATCGCACAGTTGTTGGAGTTTTGACTAGACTAAGCTCAGTCAGTTGCTAAAAGTTTTGGTTTATATTAATGCTGGTCCAGCAGAGATCTCATTTTTAGGCAGCTGAGATTCTACCCTTTTTCCAAATTGAAAATGTTTCATATTCATATGCTCATGAGCTAAAACTTCTTGACCTGCTTGTGAAATTAAATATGCATGTGCTGTTTTGAATTATTGTAGTCAACTTTCCAACAAGTCAATGTAGCCTCCTTTTTTTTGGGGGGGGGGGGTAAAAATAAGACTGCTTAGAATGAACTATTTATCAGGGATTGAATGACACAGTGGAATCTATCATGTAGTTTTTACTTACTGATTTTTATAAACAGAAAAACAGAGCCCAATATTTATTGCCAAAAATAAATACTAATTTTCAAAATCAATTTATTGCATGACATATCTTCTTGCTTTTTTGTTTGGCACATTATTGTTTTAAGGCATACGTTTGTAGCAAAAGTGATAAATTTAAGTTGAAAATTTGTTTATGCTGGCTTTGGTTTTTTGCTCTCTTTTGAATAAAACATGACTTATCTAGTTTATACATACAGTATACATATAAATACTTTTTTTCTTATTAAAATCTTATTAATTTGCATTTTAGCTCATCATTTGTTGGGAGAAATTTTCTCACTCTCAAAGATTATACTGGGGATGAAATCAAAAGATTTATTTGGATTGCGATGGATTTAAAGCATAAAATCAAAATGCAGAACGAGGTAACATACAAAGTGTAAAACTAAATCAAGTAAAATTTACATCTTTTTTTCACCTTTGAGTGGAAGGAAGAACATACTAACCAAAGGTCTATGTGTAGGCTAGAATTTCCAAGCTTTTTCAGTAAGAAGCCAATAAAATTTAGCATGAAGCAATACTAACTTAAAGTCATTGTTACAGAAAGTTACGAGAGAAAAATCAAAAAATTGAACTTTAAAAATAATTTTTTATAGGCATGCTTTGCTTTTAGTTTGTTTTCAAATTACTTGGTCAATAATGCTGCTAATTTGTATGTACAGAGCTTGGTTATCTGAAATACAATCATTTTTGGTTTTATCCAGTATACAATCATTTTTGGTTTTATCCAGTATACAGCTTAGCTCACAGGAGCATTTTAAGAGTTAATTTTTGTATTTTTATTGAATGTACAGACTTATCGACCATTGGAAGGGAAGACATTAGCAATGATTTTTCAAAAAAGAAGCACAAGGACAAGAAGCTCATCAGAAGGGGGTAATTTTTTTGTAATTGTTGTCAAAGGGCAACATTTTAAATGTTTTAAATGCTTAGAGAGTGTAAACCTGATCAGTTGTTTTTGTATAATGTTCCTTTCATGTTCATCATGTTTTTGGCCCTGTGCACATTGCTCCGTTTTTGTACCAAAACGAGAGGTTTTGCTTGGTTTTTAGTCTTGCATGTACATAAATTCGATATGAAATTTGGAGAATGTATCCTCAGTATGAAATACGAAATATTTTTGTTACTAGTAAACAAACGTTTTGTTGCAGACATAGTTTCTAATGCTAGTAAAATGTATTTTTAAGAATGAGATAATTAATAATAATTGATGCTTTCTTGGTTTAGGATTTGCTGTGCTTGGAGGGCATGCTCTGAATTTGAGTCCCAGTGATGCCCACATTGGTGTTAGTGAAAACATCAAGGATTCTTCATTGTAAGTGAGACTATTTAATGTATATTGCACTGAATCTGAAAATTATTCAACAAATAGTTTGAAAAATCATTGCATATAACGGGTGTCCATAGAAAATGTTTGATTGAACCTAGCACCAAAGAAAGCGAAGATAGATACAAGTGTGAACTATTTTTTATAAACATCTAAAAGGCTAACTTAGAAGTCAGCAGTTTATCTGATCTCAACGGTAGATTTAAAAGGGCATAAACGTATAAACGTTAAAAGGTATAAACGTATTCAAAGGTATAAACGATTTCATTAAAATATCCTCATATTTTGACTCTGCAATATCCTTACGGTTGATTTTTAAATGCAACACATTAATAATTAATGAATTATACCTAACTTCATTGCAATATCAAATCACGAAATATTTCTTGGTTTAGGTTTTTTATACTAATTTTGGTTTATGTGTGACTTTGTTACAAACTGTATTTGGTATTTGTTTTATATTCACAGAGTTCTTTCTCGACTGAGTGATATTATCCTAGCAAGAGTATTTGGCCATTCAGATATTGAAGAAATTGCAAAGGAAGCCAGTGTACCTGTGATTAAGTGAGTAATTTAGTACAATCCCCATCATCAGAATCGGTTAAGAACTTACCAAGTGACGAAAAAATGAAGTCTTTGGAAACCAAAAGCAACCTTCTTGGAACGAGAAATTCTTTAGATTGATATGAACATATGTGTTACCTGCCAAGCTTTTATGGTAACGTCTTAGTTATTGTCCGGAAACAATTTGTTGAAACACCCTGCATGGCATTACATATTGAAACTTCATATACAGTATGATCTCAACGAAGTTTCGTTGTAACTAGCAGTTGACATTGTCACAAGGAAAGTGCTGCAGTGAGGGTCTGGGAAAATGTTTGCATTCGTGTATGTCGAGGAGAATTTTGTACTCAAATCCTAAATTTCAAAAGAAATTAATAATAGATAAGTTGTTCAAATAAAAAAAAAAACAGCAAAACACACATTCCCAAATTGATAAACTTGTTTCCACTTTCCACTTCTAACAGAGTTTCACTTCTGTTCCAGAATTTTCTCAATTTTTTCTTTTATTTTTTTCTTACTTTTGGGTGCCTAATTGCCGTCCCCCCGCTAATTAATTTTCGAAAATATCCCGCTCTTATTAGGACCCTCCTGCCAATAAATTTTTACACATTCTGGTTTGTCACTTCATTGCTGGAAGAATACATGCAATGGAATATAGCAGAATTGTGATAAATTTCTCTAATAATTTTTGATTTCATTAATTTACAGTACGTGACTGCATAGATCCGGG
>JAYJMH010071834.1:0-11039 GCA_036873815.1 Phacellophora camtschatica | reverse complement strand
CAAGTGTATGTGCCTAAAACTGAAAGGTTATGTATAACCCGTGTCCCCTGCTGGAAACAAGTCATCTAGAGACTTTCTTGGGCTAGGCACGTTAAATACGATAACTCAACTCACTCACTTATATAGGAAAAAACATTAACTTTGTGCTGACAGTTACCAAATATACTAATTTAGATCATTGTTACTTATATACCAAAACACAATAACATTGTAGGGGAACCTAAGAATTATACTAGTTTAGATCATTGGTACTTATATAGCAAAACGTATTAAAGCAATGTGAACATTTAACAAATAGAGTAATTTAGATCGCTGTTACACTAACAAAAGTTCCCATAGAAATGGTGTGTTGATTTGCTCCTGGCCTCGTTTTAATTTTTTCAACCTCGCGCGTGCGCAGTTAGTCAAATTACTCACGCATTGCTTGGAGATGATGGCGGAACTTAAAAAAACAAAACTGTGGGACGAAACACAAACTTCAACATAAAACAAATGTAGTAAGTATGGATGTTGATTTTAACTTGCGTTTTGACGATTTTCAATTTATTTCATTCAAAGAGCAGAGTGAGGACCGCAGAAAAATAACAAGGAAACGGTTTTTGATTGATGTTGAATCAAATGAATTTTATCCTCCTGAAGGTCATGTGAGTTTCTTATTTGAAAATCGTACTTCATTTGAAGAAAACGAAGACAATGACGACGAAATGATTGATGACAATAACGCAAAACGTTACAGGCAATTTACAGGCAATGTTCCATGTTCAAGATTTGGCCACTGCTTGACACAAATTTCAGGTATTGAGTTTTTGATGTTTGGAGGGCTGACCATGCTAAACAGACATGTGTTTGGATATGATTTTCTATCAATGTCACCCTGCCCCTTCTATTCATCTATTATCTTTGGGGTTGAAAGAAGAAAAGATTCATCCAGAATGGACAAGTAGTTTAAAAAATGAAGCCATATGCAACAGAGCATTCCATACTTCTAACATTTTTGATGGTAATATTGTTGTTGTTGTAGGGGCAATCTACGAAAATAGTAAATTAAGAAAAGAGTTGCTTTGAGGGATATTTTATTTATGAATGTTCAGCTTCAGAGGTAACATCGAAGGTAACATTCAGAGGTAACATCAATGCCTGTTAAAAATTTAGACAAAATTTATATTTCAAGTCATGCAACATCAAATTTTCCTGAAGAACCAAATCTGTTTTTTATATTTGGTGGATATCAACAAGATGAAGAATTAGTTTCTTGCAAGACACCACCACCTGGCAGACTGTTCATAATTGATGTAGTTAAAGGAATGGTTTTAAAAACATTAAATGCTAATGGCTTTGAAACTGCTGGACACACAATGTTCTTCGTTGGCATTGATACTTTGCTAGTAAATGGTGGAACAAAGAGATCATTATCACTATTTACTAGCAAATCTTTAATACCAGATCCCTGTGACATGGGAAATGACTGTCAAATTGATGTGTCATTCACAACACCAATCCCTTGGATACAAAGTGAAGGAGGTTGGGATGAGTGGCTTCACCAGTTTTGTGTTGGTTGAACAACAGCACCAAAAGGCAAATTTGTTTGTGAGAAATGCAAATACAACAGAAAAAAGAACAAAAGAGCTAACAAGAAATAACTTAATTTGATTTGTTTAGAAACTATTTTTGCTCACCTTTATTCTTGAAATGATGTACAAGTGCTTTTTTTGTGACCATATGATTTACATTTTGAGTATTTATATTGTTTTTGTTCATTTTCTGAAATTTTTTGCAGATACAATGATGAGTAAAGCCAATGTTACTTTAGTACATCAACTAAACCTTTGTACAAGTCTCCTCTGTGAGAATATCCCTTTCGAAACAACCGGAAAAGTTTATTTCCTGCCTCGTTACCTTCACTGCTGAATGCACCTATTGATCTTGGGCCTTCTGGATAATATTTCCTGCACATGTTCAATAATTTTATGTAAGTAATTGGGCCATCTTACAAAATCAAAATTTGACAACGACATTTTGCCCATTTCCACTGCTTGTAACATGTAAATTTTCATGTTTTCTGCAGCAGGCTTCGTTGCACGGTAAACAGATCGTAAAAAAGGTACTTTTGTCATCATCTTCAAAAAGGTACTTTTGTCATCAAAATACGTCTTCGTTTTCTTTTTTAAAAAATTCACTGCAATAATTTCCTGGCATCATTAGTGATGGATTTATACCAATTCTTTTTTTGACTTCAATATCTAGCTTTTTTTGAGCATTTTTTATTATTGCAGCAATGTCGCTTGACTCTTTCCATTGCTCTACACCAGCAATCAATCTAACTAAAAGTTTTATAAAAAAATTTCCAAAGTTTATGTCAGCATGTGTGGCATCTATTATTTTTTTGGAAACTGCAGAAAGAATAATTGGATTTGCCTTGATTCCTTTGCTTTGTTTTGTCAAGACAGATTCCGGGAGTTTTTCGGTATTTAATCTGCGGAATTCTCCAATTTTTATGTTTTCTTCGAGTGCTCTCTCTCTATGCAGAATTGACCAAGTTTTGTTTTACAATTGCTTTGGATGGCATGACACAAAACACAAATATAACTGGAGCCAGAGCCCCGAAAACCACTAATTACTCTGTCATGCTTTTCATCGACCATAGAGTTAAAAAACGTAATTTTATGTTTCCTCCAGCTCCTCTCGTCAATTTTTATGCTCTAGATATTTTCTTTAAGATATTGACGTTCCCTTTCTATAGGTGTCAGCAAAACTGCCAGAGTTGCTTTATTGTTCTCATCAGCGATGCATTCGAGTAATGGTTGATTCACCCGCACAGAATTGGGATTGTCTACCTCATAAAGAGAAACTTTTTCACCAGCTGTTGTTTTGCAAGCAGATGACATTATTGCGAAGCTAAACCTGAATGCTTTGTCTGGCAAGAATTTGTCATCATGCTCCTTATACACAGAAATTTCACCTAGTCCATCACCACCATCCTTAACAACAGTGTGAATAGGAGAGTCAGGACATTGGTCAGATAAGACAGCTACACTAAAATTGACATCAATCTCCTTCAATGATTGTGCAAGGATGCCAATACACAATTGCTGTCAAATGATGCCAATACATTAATTGGTGTTGGTTTCTCCTGTGGTTGATGGTGGTGAAGGACTTGACCTGTTTTATCAAGAATCTGAAATTCTGTGGCACCTTGGAAAAACTTATTTTCAGTAGTTTTAACCTTATTTGGTGTTGCAAAGATATCCAAATTTTTCTCAAAGAAATCATACTCAGATTTATATTGGCCTTTTGTTAGGAGGGTATCAACACGTAAAGATAAGCATTGCTCAGCAGAGAGACATGAATTTGCTTCTCCTTTCTAAGTTTTGTCAATGTCATTTGACCTATTTTCACCAAGATTTCTCAGCTCGTTTCTTAGCATGAAGAACAGAACATCTAGTTTTGATTCATGGTGCTCCAAACAAGTGGCTTCCATGAAATCAAAAAAGGCCTTAACCTTTGCCTTCGACAATTCTGCACATTTACCACTTTTGAAAGTGGTAATTTTGTTTGACTTGGGCCACGTTTTCTTTTGAGAACGCCCTGCACTGTGTCATTCTGATCTACCACAGAAGTATTAGCAACAAAAGTACTAAGTGGTGGGGTTTCTGTGCTTTTGGGGGAAGAAGATTAAAAACTTAATTGCTTTCTTGACTGAACAGGTGATACCATTGTTGTCAATGGTGTTTGTTTTCGTGTGTTTTCGGTATGTGGTATGTGCAAATCTTATAGTCAACCAATTTATGTTCCTCAAATGTTGTTTCAATACCTTTAACTGGAGCAGGAACACCATGTTTTTTTGCATTTTGATTGCTTGTTTCTAAGGTAGATCAGGACAACACAAATCGAGTTTAATTGATGTAGAATAGTATTTTAAGTAAGAAATGTACATAAAAAGAAACATTTTGAAATTTTGAAAATATAAATATTGTATACTCTGTAATTATTCAAGCAATATTGCAAGGCTATTATTTTTAAATTAATGACTATCCACTCTATATGGAGACTATGCTAATACTTTGGACATTCATAATAATTAAACTAAAAGGACATCAAGTGCAATAATATTTGTGTTGCAAATTAAATATATAAACATTTCCACAGCAAATATACACAATGAGAAACTCAATTTGTTTGAAAAAGAACACTATAATTTTATACGGAATGACCAAACACTTTTTAATAAAAAAAATTTGTGGTACCAATTACTGTTGTTTTACTATTAAAATTGTTAAAATTGAAATGTCAGTCATCAGGACGATATTTATTGTATATATAAACTGTGGGAAACGTATTCCTCTTACTTACCTCTTTATTTTTAAAATGCACGGTCTACAAGTGTTTTCAGGGTGAATATTTATATTGTCTTCCAAAATATTTACATTCCAAATCTCCATTACTTCGTTTATATACATTTTTACAAGGACAGCATCACGATCACTATTTACAGCTCTTGCAACACCACAGGTACGACAAAACAGTTTAAGTTGTACATACAAATTTAGACTGTTACTTATATACCAAAACATATTAACGTTGTTGGGGAACTTAAGAAATATGCTAGTTTAGTTCATTGTTACGATATAGCAAAACACATTAACAGTGTGGGGAAATTTTATTAATATATCGATTTAGATCATCGTTACTTATATAGCAAAACATATTAAAGTTATGGGAACATTCAAAAAATAGAGTTATTTAGATCACTGTTACTGATATAGCAAAACACATTAACGATGTGGAGACATTGAACAAATATACCAATTTAGATCATTGTTACCTATATACCAAAACACATTAGGGTTGTTGGAGAGCTTAAGAAATATGCTAGTTTAGATAATTGTTACTTATATACCAAAACACAATAACGTTGTAGGGGAACCTAAGAAATATACTAGTTTAGATCATTGGTACTTATATACAAAACATATTAAGATAATGGGAACATTAAGCAAATAGAGTAATTTCGATCACTGTTACTGATATAGCAAATCATATTAACGGTGTGGGGAAATTTTATTAATATATCGATTTTGATCATTGCTACTAATATAGAAAAACAGATTTAAGTTGTGGGGACATTTAACAAATATTTCAATTTAGATTATTGTAAATTATATAGCAAAACACATTACCGGTATGGGGATATTTAACAAATATACTAATTTTGATCATTCTCACTTATATGGCAAAACACATCGAAGTTGTTGGGACATTTAATAAATAGACTAATATAGATTGTTGTTAATTATATCATAGTCAATAGAAAAACACTTGTCTGGAAGGCCGGCAAACATCAAAGGGCTATCTTTTTGTTCTGTCCTTTAGATTGTCACGTGGCATTATCCGTGCACACCGTCTGTGGATTAGGCCACTTTTCGTATGTGAGCGTATGTGTTGTTCGCAGTACTCTGGCAGTACTTGACGATCTCGTTATGCCTTGTGATAATTGTTCGGTTTTTAATTGTGGAAGCTGCCGTAGAACGAAAGGTATTGGTATTTTTAAACTTCCAGCAACAAATAAGGACGAAAAAATGAAATGGAAGGAAGGTCTGTTGAACGAAATAACAAAGAGCAGGATGGTGGACGTTTACCCACAAATCTAGGATTCTGGACGTTTTCAATACATACATTATAAGAAGACCTATGCAAAAATAAAATTTAAGAACCCTTTAGTTCTTGGATCCTGAATTATCTGGTTGTTTAATGAGTGTATTTTACTGTTTCTGTGTAAAATAATTTTTTCAGCATGATAATGGTGTGATTTTTTCTATTTACAGTTGATTCAAAGAGGAAAGGGTTGAAGCATGGGGCCTTACCAAGCATCAATATGCCAATTAAAAGCTTTCGGAAAGAAAAAAATGAACGAAGGCATATTTTGATAGTTAATGAACATCAAGCTGTAGAACCAAAAAAGAAAGTATACAAGTCTTTTGATGAATTGTGTCAAAGAGTAAAAGCACAAACATTTGATGGATTGTGGTCCTCTGATCTCACCAGTGATATGGCAAATTTGAGTTCCCTTTGATACTGCCTAAATATGTTTCAATTTATGGATGGCTTCTTCCTGTTGATCATTATATCTACAAATATAGAAAAAGATCAATGCAAAATATAACTGTTACAAATTTATTGAAGAGTGTAGAGTCATTTGAAATTTGCTGTGGTATGGTAAACAAAGAAATATCAAGTAAAGTTGTTACTCGTGTTGTGCCAAAGCAATTTGACCCACTATTAATGGAAGATGATGTACCATTTAGGGCCAAAGAATATATCAGGTCAACCAGCTGTGTAGTCCTGACTGACAGAAATAAATTTGAAAGTTGCCTGCAAACTGATAAAGATATTGGCCGTTCTTCAGCTCGGAAAGATAAACAATTGATAATTCCAGCAAAACTAAAAAGCTCCAATTTCTGCAACAAATCCACATAGAGTTTTATTGTCAATCCGTGAGCAGAGACTGAAAAACGTACAATTGGAGAAACAAATACAAGAAATGAAAAATTAGCTTGAGAAATCATTAATTCAGGTTGATCAAGATTTAGAAAAAGATTTCCTTAATATTCTTGACAATTCTTCTGAGAAAATGACACCTTTTCTGAAGTTGTTTTGGGACCAGCAAAACAGATTAAAGAAAGATCAAGTTGTGGAGCTAGATTCCACCCAATGATTATCAGATTCTGTCTGTCAATGCTCCAGAAATCTGCCTCCTCATATGATGAGCTCAGAGATACATTTGGAGATTTTATCAAGTTGCCAAGTAGGAGAACCTTACGGGACTACAAGAACTGGATACGTCCAAAAACAGGTTTCCAGAAAGAGGTTGTATGTGAGCTTGTTCGGCTGAGTGATCATTATTTTGATATTCAAAGATATGTTGTCATCTTGATTGATGAAATGAAGGTGAAATCAAATCTTGTTTTTGACAAGCACAGTGGTCAATTGATCAGCTTTGTGGATCTAGGCAGTGAAGAACACAACTTTGCCACTCTCGAAAAAGCAGATCAATTAGCTACCCATGCACTTGCAATAATAGTAAAGGGAATGTGCAGTGATTTAAACCTTTGTCTTGCATATTTTGCAACCCCTAGTGTAACAAGTGTGCAGTTAATGCCCATTTTTTGGGAAGCAGTTGGAATTTTAGAAATGACATGCAACTTGTGGCTGAAATGACATGCAACTGCTGATGGTGCATCTTCTAATAGATCCTTTTTCAAATTACACAAATCTCTACATGGAGATTCAGGAAAAAGTGTATGCTATCGTACTGTCAACTTGTATGCAAGACAGCAAGGAATTGTCTGTTCCATTCAGGTACTGGAAAACATTTACGGTTAATGTGGAATGATGGAGCCTATTTGATGTGGGAGCATATTTCCAAGCTTTATTTTGAAGATTTAGAGAGGGACATTAAAGTACTTCCACGCCTGTCTTATGACCATATAAAGTTGACCCCATTTTCAGTGATGAGGGTAAATCTGGCAGCGCAAGTACTCAGTAAAACAATGAGTCTTGTTTTGAAAAATTATGGTTCTGTAGATGCTGTTGGTACTGCAGTCTATTGTGAAATGTTTGACTCATTCTTTGATTGTTTCAATGTCAGAAGTCAAACAGAGCATATTAAAAAAATCAAACCCTTTCCTGCACCTTACATTAGCCCAGATGACCCACGATTTGAGTGACTAGAAAAAGAAATGCTTTGTTATTTAAATGCATGGAAAGAAAGCATAGAAAAACGTCCTGCTGATTTCTCCAAAGCCGACAAGAGTAAAATGTTCATTTCTTGGCAGACCATGGAAGGAATTGAAATGAATGTTGCTGCACTTCCAGAATGCATTAAATTTCTTTTGTCTCAAGGATTTGAATATGTCCTCACAGAAAAACTGTGCCAAGATGCAGTGGGGGAATATTTTGGAGGGCAACAAAAATTAGGGAGACGAAGTGACAATCCAGATATATTTACATTTGGTTATAACAACAATGCCTTACATATTCAAAAAACAATATCTGTTACTGGCAATACCAGAGACAAACATGGTGGGAAAAGGCAGCAATGGAATGAAGTTGATGATACAAAAGTTCCAAAACGGAAATATAAAAATTAACTATATTATTTTTTTAGGAAGATGTACTGGGGTGTCCCGAAAGCATTACGTTTGAACAGTTTCTGTGCAGGAACTTCATTTAAAAAAAATTATTTCAATTTTATAATATTGTTGAAATATTCACTTGCAACTTGCAACCTTGTATGTCCAAATCAACTGTGTATTAGCCAAATAATTTCAGTTCTACATACAACAACATATTTAACAATATTTAATAGAATGAAAATACAAATGACACAAACACTAGAAAAATGAAAATCTGTGGTTAATACATAATGTAAGAAAAAATTAAGAAATTTGAGTTGTACAAAAGTGAATAATTTAAAGGAGGAGCTCCTCAAGTAGATACTACACACATTTTTTTTATAAGGAATTTTGGATAATGAAAATTCAGTACTAGAAACTTCCATTGATCCATAACTAGAAATTCCTTAAGTTTTTGCCTATATCTGAGTACTACCTTCCTTATAAAGCACTTATTAGAAAATGTGTGTAATGGAAAGGGAGCCCCCTGACCTAGAATCGTTTAAATTTCTGATTAATATATTATTTTAAGTAGAAATTGCATAATCATTATAGAAATTTGAATAATGAAAAGATCTTCAAGAACTGCATCAAAATTTTCCTCAGAGATCTCCAAAATGCTTGTACTTTGGGAAGTTATTCGCGAAGAACGGCAACTTTCACTGTTGGAAGCCATGTTTAAAATTTATGTGTGCATGGATACTGTCACATGACTATTAGATTCAACATGCTTTCAGATTTCATAAAAAAACCCTTTGATGTTTGCCGTCCTTCCAGACCAGTGTTTTTCTATTGACTATGATTTACCTAAACACACAACATTTCTGACCCGGCCTAAGACAGACAACTATTTTTTGGGACACCCTGTATTTACACAAAATGTTAGTTAATTTAAGTTAGTACATTTCCTGGCTCGATATAATCTTGAAATTAAATTTTTAGTATTTAGTTTCATCTGAAGGTACAGGAAAAAATATCATAACTTGTTCTTAATTTGAACCCACTTTTTTCAACACACACTGTTCAAATGATATTAAAAATATAAGTGAGTTGTCAGTCCATTGCTGAATTTGGTTCAGTTGATCTTTTGATTTCCTTTCAAAAGGGGCTTTGCTTTTGCTTGACCTTTTTCCATTTTAAATTTTTGCATGAAATTCTTTGCATGCGAAAATGCTCGCACTCTTACATATAGGTTGATGACACTCATCAATAGACCTGAGACTAGAGAGTCAGAACTGCAAGGAATCTCTGCATCACCAGCAATACAATTAAAATTATATATAACATCTGGGTCTTTTAGTGACTTAACAGCAATTCCATCTATGTTTATAGTCTTCTTTTGTTCATCAGTCCCAATGTCTTCTTTAAAATTATGCTCAACCACCTCAAAAATTTTCAAAGCTGGATTCTTAATATCCCACAAGCCTCCTTGTGTAAGAATTGTAACCAAATTTGGATTATCATCTGGGGTGGAATTACTGTTATTCTGTGTCTTTGCAGCTTTGAGAATAGCCATGCATTGTTGACTTTCAACTGATTTCCATTTTTTGGATTTCTGCAGCTTCCTGTGTAAATTGTGGTAAACATATCCTCCAAGATAGTGCATTGCTGCCTTTTCAGTGTTAGTCAATGAAGCTGACAGTGCCTTGTCATCAGACTTTGTAAGGTCTTTCTTATGATGAGCAAGTGCACAATTGGCTAACTTTGTTGTTAATAGGGTTGCTGTGTGGCATGTCAGTGATGGAAAATAAATTTGTGCTTGAAGAACTACTTTCTCATAAAACTTGGAATAAAATTTCTCTGAGTTGCTATGCTTACTTAGTTCAATGTATAATGGAAGGAAATCTTGAAACAGCTTGGAGTCCTGGTCATATACATCATTGTGTGATTCTATTTCTCTAATCATCGAATCTGGGTAGCAACCATTTGTTCCTGCAGCTCTTTTTGCTGTTTGAATAAGATTGTTAAATTCATTAACATCTAAACTTATAGTTTCTGGCTCATTTGGTGCATTGGGTGTTCCATCATGTTTCATGGTAATGTGTCTCTTCAATCCTGCTTCGCTCTTGCACACTTTTTTGCACTTTGAACATTCATAATCATCAATTTCGGCCTGGGGAAAAAAGGAAATACTTTTTGTCAGCTACATAAAATCAAACAATAAAGAATTTATTTATTTCAACAGTACCTATTATACCTATATAGTATACTGAAGCAAAATGCACTATACAAGAAACTTTCAAGGTTTTTACACCATCAAATATAATTGTTTACCCAATGATGTAGATAGAGGATTCACGGGAAGAAACTAGCCTACCTACATTCTACGTACATCCACATAATATATTTCTTGAACCAAAAAATAAGAAAGAAATGAGGAAACTTTTAGCACTAAACAGGGGAATTTTGTTGTGTAATTATGAAACATTTATTACATGGAGATGGACCAACAATTTTTTCCATGGAGAAAACGCGTATCAGAGGATCAGAGTTATTGACTGGGTGGCCTTCTTGGCGTGGGCCTGAGCAAAATGCCAAGCTTCATCCCCCAACCAACCCAAATAATTATGTTTAATTTATTTCAACTTACCTCGTAATAAAATTCCTTTTGCAAACTTTCTTCCAACTCTAAAGCTTCAAGAATTGCATCAAAATTTTCCTCAGAGATCTCCGAAATGCTTGTACTTTGGGAAGTTATTCGCGAAGTGTGCACAGATACTGTCACGTCACGTCATAAAAAACCCTTTGATGTTTGCCGGCCTTCCAGACCAGTGTTTTTCTATTGACTATGATAAGATGAAGTTTATTATGCTCCAAAATGAGCAGGAACGTAGACCGTATCATGATTTATTCAAATCTCTAAAATGG
>JAYJMH010071823.1:0-11040 GCA_036873815.1 Phacellophora camtschatica | reverse complement strand
TTTGAAAATCAAAGATCTCAAGTAATATTTTAACAACTGTCTCTAGTCTCAGCATTTAAAAATCGAATAAACAGAAAGTAAGTTTTATCATGGCGTACTTATATCTAAGACGGATGGAAAAATAACGTGAAACTTGCCAAAAATTAATAAAGAAATTATTCCAAAAGAAATATAAATTTTCCCTTCCCCTACATTTGTTCAACCTATTTCGAGTAATTAGAAAATCGAAATTCTGAGCATTAGCAAGCCTTCTCGGTCCTCCAGCTAAAGACTTTCTCTACGCATTGACCACAGACAACAGTTTTTGACGGAATTTTTTTAATTGGCTCTTCTTTTAACTTTTGGAGATTAAATTAGGCACTTATTAAAAAGGGCAATTTTGTTAATTTTTTCAACATTGAAAAAGACCCTTTCTTGTAACAAATTTTTTCAAAATTGTAGCAATGCAATTTTTTTATTAATCTTCGAGAAAAAGTGCCCTTTAATCTATTTTTCGGGACTAAAAGAGGCACTTTAAAAAAATTCGCGATTATAGAAGAGCACATTTCAATTTTAATGGAATAAGAAAAGGGCACTTTTTAATTTTTCACGTGAAACTTTGAGGGCACTTTTTCGATGTTGGCAAAAAAGTGAGGGGGCACGTGCCCCTAGTGACCCCCGGTTCCTACGTCTCTGTCGGGTACTCCCCTCCCTAATGGGTTTATGGCAGCACCGTCATCAGTTCCAACGTTTCGTTTCGACGCGCACAGGTTCATGCAGCGATATTGCTCCTTGAAATCATACCACCGCCCCTAGAAGTATAGGATTTGTGTTTTGGTTGTGATTCATATCAGTCTATTCGTGGCTGACGGCTCCTTGTTACTCGGCCGTTTGGTCTGCTTGCAAACCATTTTCGCCATCGACGACATGAGTCTTGCCTTTTTGTCAGACTAGAAGCAGAAAGTGAGAGATGCTCAGCCGTATTCTCTGCCCAATGAGTCTGCGGCGAGACAGCCACCTGTTTCACTATAACCATGGAAGGGAGGTCATGAGATTTTTATCACTTGCCCAAGGTGAATCCCAGGCTAGTGGAGGGAAGGAGGTGCCTTAATTCTCCATTCTAAAATAGCATCTTGCGAGACATATTCTAGCCACTGCCCAACATACTGTAGTCACTGCCCAATACGATTTATTACAACAATGATTTATCACTGTAGATTTTACGCCTTTCAATGCAATCAAACGAATCACAGTAAACACTAACACGAAGGTTAGCTTTCTCTGCTAATTTGGTCATAGTTATTAGAAAATCCTCTGGTTTGATTTGAAAATCTTAAATTTTCTAATAACTATGCTCTGATTTGATTTGATTGAGTGTCATCCGTGTGAAATCTATTCTTTCGAATTAAAAATCGCATAACGGTATGTCTTAGACCTGAATTTTCCATTTAAAAAAATCTACTCTTACTCTCACCCATGACAATTAGAAGTCAATGCAATTCTCGATAGGTGCTCTAACATAAGCTCATAAGTTGGACAGAATTTCAAGTCATGCTATAAATTACAATGTTGCCTCTATACTCATAACCGTTTTTTCATATTCTGAAACTTCGAGGCAACCAAGTCAACTAACCGAGTGGAATAAAAAAAATTCACCCGTTCAAATAATTATCCAAAACCGTTCATTTGCTTTTAATCTTCAATACGTTTACATGAATGATGTTATCAATGCACCGGAATTGATTTTGGAAAAGATAAATTTTTGGAAGCCTGATTTTATCACCATGGTTTTTCGAAAATAATGTAATAGCTGTATTGATGTTTACTTTTGAATTCATGATAATTGATTTATATTTAAATACTAACTGACATTTCTCTTTTGATGTTTGCAACCATGTGAAGAAATTAAAATTGACATTGTCTAGTGAAATAAAAATTGGACATTATATTTTTTTCGTAACGAAATTTTGCAAAAATTAGCCATTCTACCCCCCAGGAAGAGCTATCTGGCCCATTGACAAACAATGCAAAACGTCATATTTTCAGGAGGTAAATGCAGGCAGAACTTTACATTAATTTAAGATACTTCATAAGTTTAATATCATATATTTTAAGTTGGTTTCGATGTGCTACCGCCTGCAAAATAAAAGCTTCAGATGATTTGCTTGTTTAGCAGAAATAAATCCGGGTGGAAGGATTAAAATAATTACGGAAATATGTGACACTTAAAAATTAATTTGGCCATTTATATCAAACGTTTTAAGAATGAGTGGACGATTGGTTGACGAACTGAATTTTTCATATTACAAAATCGGCTCTTTCTCTCACCCTTGACAACTAGAAGTCAATAATGCAAAACTTACAATGCTCCATTACAATTCAAGCAACTGCTAGCGGGTAACCCAAGAAAAGAAACTATCTCCGTTTGCAGAGCTGTGTCTCGAAATCTTTTGGACTACAAACCTCAAATTGTGCTCCAAACAACGTCCGAAAGGCAAATTTAGAGTTTAGAATATCATCCATTCATCAGCGATCACGTTTACCTGTCCAAAAGTTGAAACTAAAATTATCATTTGCGATTGTCAGCTTTCAAGTCTTCAAGGAACGCCAAACATTTCCAGTACATATTTTGACATTAAACAAGGTTGCTCCAAGGCTGCTCAAGGTTGATGCAAGGCCCAATTTGGAGCTTGACGAGTGAATCTTTTAAAATTTTAAACTTTCAAATTGCCATAATATCAAGCGGATAATTTTAATGTCAAAACATGGACTGGATATAAATGATGTTTCTTAAAATTATGAAATCAAGGTCTTTTTGATCTTTTAGTGATATCCCTGCCATTCTCGTTTAGGGGTGTGTGTTTTTAAATTTGTTTTTATGTATTTATTTTTTACTTTACGAATTGTGTAAAATTTTATCCTTTTATTTAAATTCTAAATTGTAAACTTTTAATATGTGGCAAATAAAACTTACTTAACTTATTGACGAGAAAGCTTGGCGATTAGTGCAATTTTAATTTGAAGTTTTGGATAGGATACCCAACTCCTATTTCCCAATTGGATACCCAAAAGAAAAAAAACAATTTGTCTGTACACTATATATGATATATTGCAAAATTATCATATAAAATAATACTGCTCCTTCAAAATTTGCTACACTTACTTTGGTCGGGGTATATTACAAGAGTGCAGGTTTGCAATTTTGGAAATATTTTTGGCACTGCTTGCATTTAAAAGGTTTATTTTCTAGTAGTGTGGTCTCCTTTGATAGGTTATACTATTAAAAACTATTTTAAATACAATAAATCAGCTAAAATTCAACTAAACATCTTGTTGCCAATAAATTGAATAAAATTGAGAATATCTTATCAGGAAACAATTTTCCAGATATATTACAATTTAGGTTCACATGAAAACTTCAGAAAAAACTGCAGCTTGGGAATACTCTCATAGACCCCATTGGCAGGTTATACTGTTAAAATTTAAAAAAAATATAATAAATCAGCTAAAATTCAACTAAACATCTTGTTGCCAATAAATTGAATAAAATTGAGAATATCTTATCAGTAAACAATTCTCCAGATGTATTACAATTTAAGTTCACATGAAAATTTCAGAAAAAACTGCAGCTTGGGAATACTCTCATAGGCCCCGTTGGCAGGTTATACTGTTAAAATTTAAAAAAAAAAAAAATAAAACAGCTAAAATTCAACTAAACATCTTGTTGCCAACAAATTGAATAAAATTGAGAAATCTTATTGGGAAAAAATCTATCCATGAGCAATAAAAATTGTCTCATGTTGTTGAATATCAGGACCCAAAGGATACTGCACATACTATATCTTGCATCAGCATTGGAAAAATTTAACAAAAGTGCCACAATTCTCAGCATTCGCATCAGGTGTTACAGAAGAGAAAAGCTTGAACCACCATTTGAATAACCTTTTATTGTTATTCCAAACAAGCTTTTAATCTTCATTTGCCTCACTGAATTCAATTTCATATAGTACATTCTGAATTCTCAGCTTTGCCAACTGACGTTTTCGTGAATCCAGTCTTTTAAATGTTGAAATCAAGCTGAGACAAAATAATTTTGAATCGTCATGTTCATCAATAAAACCAGCATGTTGTAGTCCATCAGAAGATTTCTCATTATCAGGAGCCTTTCGCTTTTTACCACGTTTTTCTTCTGCTGAATCTTCTTTTGAATTCTTTTCATGTTTTAGTGTCCCTGGATTTTGTTTTTCAGTTAAACTGGTCATTGATAAAGAATTTGCTGCAATTGGGACAGTTTCTGGCACATCTTCCTGCTGTGGCTGCTCCATTTCAGCTCTTGAATCTTCACCGTAATTAACAACCATTGAAACACTGTTGTGTTGTGGAGTAGACTCTCGTCTAGTTCTTGGCACAAAAGTTCCTGGTGGATTTCTGTGTTGAATACAACGATCAAGAAATGCCATCCTGTCAGCATATTTATACCTTTTCTTGGTTTTCTTTCCTGAAATATTCTCTTCCTTTACAGTGTGTAGAAATTTCACATATGCATCCCTGATATTTTTCCATTTGTTTTTACAATCTAGAACTAGAAAAAATTCATCAAATTTATATTGCAACATAGGATTTTTTAAAGTGCAATTCTAGACTATGCTTGCAGTTCTAACAAATACTGCAAGCAGGCCTTGAACAAATATTATACAGTTCCAATGTCAAGTATATAGAAAGAAGAAGTCTTCAGTAAGCAAGTGATACAAGTGAAAACAATATTTCCTGTCATTAATCTCTCAACTAATAAAGGCCGATTTCCTGTCATTAATGCTAATTTCAGGGTCTTGCGCAACTAAAAATTACTATTTAGGCCTATTCTACCAATTAATGCAAACTTCAACAAGTTGCAACTATTCACAACTACTATAACATGTGAGTGCAATAAAAGCATGTGTGATTTGGTTTGGTTGGTTATTTTCATTAGTGGTTCACCAAGGCAGATGGCACCAACTGACCATTCAAAAAAATGAAACATTTCTAATCTTTGAGAAGAAAGTAAAAATTGAAAATGATTACAAATTTTATAATAATCGAAAAAAATTATTAATGTTTGCTTTCAAGGATTGATTATTCAAGTTTAAAAGACTTCCAGGATCCCAGATTGGAAATTTTGCACATGGCACACCTAAAGAGCATTGTTTTTCTTCTTTTGTTCTATTATTGTTATTGCTGAAAATGCATCTTGGGTGTGGCAAAGCTTTAGGCCCATATAAGAGAACAATAGGTGCAAGTGCAGGTGAGCTTCCAAAGAACAATAACTGAACAGATAATCCTTTGTTTTCCTCATTGTTCATAAATTTCTTTTGAAACTTCAGGTGCGCCCTTGTGATTTCTGGATCATACCACCCTAAACACATTAACAATCTTTCTTCTCTCTCTCTGCCTCAACTTTCTCATGTTTGCAAAGGTTGGGAATAAATAAAAGTGCAAGTTTAACTAAATATACAATAAACTAACCAAACAAGAATAAATATCACTTCTTTATCAAAAATTTATAAAATATCCCTGATCAGTGTCAATATCTGGCATATTGTGGGTAAACAAAGGTAGTGAGTAGGTACTAATTGCTGTAACTATAGGCCTACATACCTTACCTTACTGTATATCAGTGTTTCAACAGTTCAAGTATTACAATCAATGGCCTAAATTAAATAACAAAACAAAGACTTATTCATCAGCATCCATACCATACATTCCATAAAATTAAAAAAATGTATGATGTGGGTGTTACAAAAAAATCTAAAATACAATTGCACAAAAGTGTGACAAACTTAAAAGCGACATTTAGAGGCAAAAATAATTTTTACCACTGAGCTTCATTGCGTCCGAGATCGACCTCCAAGCGCTGTCTTTCATGTTTCTGTCCTTGTAGACTTTCAGTCGGACGTCATACAATATCGGACATGCCTTCACAAGGTCGATGAGTTCTTCTTCTGTACCTACGTCTTCGTCGTTTTCACGTTGCTCGTCACAACAATTTTCAAATTCCATGACTGATCTTGATGAATGTAACTAAAATTGTCAAATCAATGCTACAAAACGCCTTCAACAGCAGCCCAAAGTTGCTTTGCAATTTGTTTACGCCCCGCCGAATCCTTCTCGATGGCCGCGCGGTTTAGTTTTGCTATCGCGCAAGCGCAGGTCGTGACGTCAACGATAATTTCATAATGGCGCAGGCTATCTTTGTCCGCTTTATTTGTGTCGTTGCATTTATTCCAAAGATGTGGTAAAAATTATTACAGAGTTTATTTTATTTTTCATTTTATTCTAAACGTTTGTATGAAGTGTAGAAAATTCTGTCTGCATAAAAGAATTTGATTGAATTGAAATAATTCTGATCTGTCTCCAACTCTTTACGTCACAGATCTGGTTTGACCGCGCTCGCAATGTTGCACTTTTTGATTTGGAGTGCCGCTCGGAAAATCAATTTTAAAGGCGAAAAATGACTTCAGATTAAAAAAAAAACTTCGTCATCGTTACAAGCTAGGTTAATTTAATTAATTTAGCAAATAAAAATTTTCATGTCATATTCATTTTAAATACTTTGATAAAATGAATGGGAAATTTGGTAATCATAACGGGTCTGTATCTTAAATACTTGGCTATAAGGCAATAACATTAAATAAAGAAACACTGATTATTAATTTGCTTGCTCAGTACACCCGGTCTAAGTACCTCTGCGCCTCTTGCCTTGGAGAATTCTCTGGTGGAAAAACCCGGAAAAAACCGTCGATATTTTGTCCTCGGCAACATTTCCCCCGCAAAAACTGAATTCCCGGTCAGAAAACTGGTAAACTCCGGGGCCAGAAAGGCATACCACAATATGAATGGAAAAGGAAAATTTCGCTGGCTTTCCATCATGCCACAGAATCATTTAGACGAAAGGTGTATCGGTGGAATTTAAATGACAATTTCATATAAATTTCTGACAGATATTAGAGTTAAGGTATAAATTGGATGATGATGCTCTCAATGCTAACTTTACCGAGGTGAAGTAATTTTAATTTTTAAATCTGTAGTTTATCCAAGTTACCTCTTCCCTGGATAAACCAACTTTCGACCAATGCTATAATGTTGATTCTTATCTGACGAAAACAAATAGGGATTTTTAATTCTATAGCGAGAGTAAACTTTGTGCCCTCAAGGAATGATCATTACTTATGATCTATGCCGAAAAAGAGGTTGGGTAATTAAAAAATCTCTTTGATAAAATCGATTAATGTCTTCTTCTTTCGTTGATAAAATAGTAGATTATCTTCAGCTATAAACACGTTCGTGCAAGAATATATATCAGAATTCAAATGCATAGCAGTTCTGTTGTATTTCCGAAACATATATTGAAGATAACGAATTATGAACATTGTTTTCGATAAAACTAGATGATACAGTAGATTCCCGCGACAAAGAAACCGCAAATTAAGAAACTGAGGCTCAAAATCTCAAAATCTTTAGTAGAGCAATAAAAAAACAATATAATGATTTGGTGAACAATGAGGTTAAAGCCGAATAGCCAGTTTCTTAATAGCGGGGATCTACTGTATTTCATTTCTAACGAAACCGAGTTGCGATAAAAACGAATTTGCAACCTGTGATTGCAAGTTATTTTCTGAGTTATTGTTCCGCTTCTGAAGCTTTATCGCAGTTGTATTTTCTGCGTGAACGCAACGACGTGATGCATGTTGTTGAGGAACGTCCTGCCGTCCAACGAATAAATCAACGCAACGTTTGAATCCGCTCTGCTTCGCAAAGTAAATGATAGGAGCAATGACAGCATTCAAGAACGTGAGGTACTTCATCAGAAACCTAACGATTTCTTCTGTAGGTGAATCTTTAAACGAATCGGCAAAGCAATTCGAACAAGATGACGACAAAAAGTAAAATACAAGAGAAGGACCCCAACAAATTACATAAACTGACAGCATAATCAGTGAGGCTTTTGCGATTTTTAATTCAGCAGCCCGATGCGGGGAATTTGGCAATGTGTGTTGGCAAAGAATTGTTCTAATTTTTCGTGATCTCCGTACGACTTTGAAAATTGTCCAATAACATTTTGAAATTATTAGCAACGGTAAGAAAGTATTTACTGTCAACATTGATAGCACCCATTCTTTTCTTGGTAAGTAAGTACAAACGCTCAGGCTTTTGCCAGAAATTGGAATGAACGGAAGCGTGCAAAGCGTCATCACGTAAGTCCAACACGATGCAATAACGAATAACATTCTGTTTTTTGTCATCATTGTACGGTATCTAAATGGCCAACTGATGGCAACCATGCGATCCACACTGACTACAGTCAGTGTTACACAGGATATATAGTTTGTTGTTAGGTATGCAAATCGGAAAATATCGCATAGCGGTCCGTACATTGCCGTGTCTTTGGTCGATGAACGTTTTAGAATGTAAGATGGAATTACGATTGTTCCTTGTATTAAATTACAAAAAAGTAGATTGCCAATGGCTGTTATGGATGGTTGTAGAGTTCTTCTTGTTTTTGCAATTAAGTAAAGACAGAGGGAATTGAGAGTTGTAATTGCCATGCTTGATATTAACAGCAACGATATTTCCAACGCAGAGCTCATATTTGCTTGAATTCCTAAAACCTGGAATAAAATCAAGTTTTCGTTAAAATTTAAAATTTATTTCCTGGACTCAAATGTCTTTAAATTTAAGCATTTACATTAACCAAAATAGAGATAACTGTGGACTTCAAAATAATCTTACTGGCCTTTAAAGACAGTTAGCTTTCGCAAAAATTTAAAATTTATTTCCTCGGTTCAAATCTTACTTAACGTTAAAGAAAATTAGCTTTCGTTTAATTTAAAAAATAGATTCACTCGAATCCGTCTTAAAATTTAAGCATTTACACAAACTAAAATAGCTGCAGACTTGCAAAAAGTCTTTATTCGTCTTCAAAAAAGTTACTTTTTGTTATAATTAAAACTTGATTTCCTTGAGTAATTGTTTATAAAATTAAACGTCACAGTAAACCTTAGTAGCTTTGGACTTACTGGCCTTCATAAAGTTAGCTTGACTCATTTGTTTGTGAGTTGTTCTTCTGGCGACAGTTCGACATAAATGTCCGGCAAAAGGCAATTTTTTCTGTCAACGTCACTACTCATATTACTTTCGAAATATATTTCATGGAAAAAAGCAATCAAAAACAAATTGGATTAAACACTACCAACGCCCTTTCTGTTTAAAACTCTATTCATTTTATCCGCATCCGGGTGACTCAAAAACATGCCTGCCAATTTAAACAGCTGCAAAAAAGCTGATGACTGTGTACCTAGTGATTAAAAAAGATAAACAGCAAATGAAAGTTAGTTTTTGTGGCAATAAGGCCAATTTATGTGTTGTCGGACCTCAACCCAAAGCGTCACTTTTTCTTCATGTCAAAGCCAAGAATTCTGTCTCTCCCTTAAATTTTACTTATGGAACATAAATTGTTTCTGTCAAGAGATTGGCTAAAAATGAATTGCTTTTTCTGTGGGGGTTTGGTGTTTGGTTATAGAAAATGTTTGTCAAAACAGTCTGACAAGCAAATGTAATCAAGCAATTAATCAATCAAGGAATCAACGTTTTAAGTAGAATACAACAACGAGCCTACGTACAATAATGAAGATGCATTCTATTAGACCCAAAAAAGCAGGGCTTAACAATTAAAAATTCCACTGTAAATATCAATGTCAAATTTGTTGTGGGCTTGGCAAGTCTAAAATCTTGTTCAAAACTTACTCACCTAATTAAGCCTAATTTAAATAAAACGTCGATCTGCTTCGTCGTATCCTAGACCAATGATGAAAGATGAAAATTGCAAATTTCGTAAGACGTTTTCACCACTCTTGCTTGCAACGAAGCCAATTTAGATTAATGTTTAACTAGCGAAAAAGGTGGCATGTTTGGTTTGTAATGATGAATACAAACAAAATCATGACGTCAGAAAACTGCTAATAAGTCATGCTTCCCACCAGTACGCAAATTCAACAAACATTTTTATCCCTACACCTTATGGAATGAGTTTAAAAAAATAATTACTTGAAGTAAATATAAAATCGACTTCGAAGAAAGTGAAACAAAGTACATCCTTTTATTCATAAAGTACAAGGAAGTGCAGAAAAATCTAGTTTTGGTGAAGAACCATGTTTTGCAGTGAAGGCCGTTAAACACATTTTCACGCCATTGAAATTACAATCAATTACAAAGCTAAAAGTAGGAACGACCAAATTTCTGGGGAACAGGCGACCACATAAAACAAGCGACCAAAGTAAGGGGAAGGTGCCCACCCTGCCTTAATAACTGTTACAGCACTGAGCTAAAAGTGAAAAAAATGTAATGAAAAAAATTCCTTTTATTCGTACATAAAATTACAGAAAAGATCTTGTTTTGGTGAAGAAACACGTTTTGCCGTAAAGAGCTAAACTTGTCTTCATGCCATTGCCTGAATCCTTTGCTGAGAAAAATGTCTCCTTACTTTGTCTGTGCTTGATTATATGCTGAAAAGAAAAAAGCATGTCACTGGAAAAATTAGACAAACTTTTAAGAATAGCAGATGTGTTTCCTGATGTAAAATATGCATTGTATTGAAATTCAAATACAAAAATTCACAATAGTTTAACAACAGATGGAAATTAAATTTTGACCACAATGACGGAAATCGAATTCACAATGGTAAAGCTCCTTCTCAATAAATGAAATAACGTTTTTCGTAAAATCCATCAAATTTAAGCAAGTTAGATTATAATATCCTATGAGCGAAGAAATACAAACACAGTGCCTTTTCATAGAGATCTCCATCTTTCTAAATACATTATAGAATAACATCGATTTGACAGCAAAATATGATTTTTAAGGATACGAATATCCAAATCATGTTCACACTGTTCTGTCAAAATTTAAAGAGGCATCAACGCAAAAAAATGGACAATCTCAAAAACTTTCTTTGCTCATTTTGGTGTGAGATTTAGATATAAAAAACAATTATAGCAAGTTTCATTTTTGTTTGACACACAACGAGGG
>JAYJMH010071812.1:0-11041 GCA_036873815.1 Phacellophora camtschatica | reverse complement strand
ACAATAAACAACGGAGCAAACCTCACTGACACTGGTAGTAATGGTAGGGAGCAATTCCATTATTTATCACTTCGCGGAATTTTTCAAATATGCGACTCATTAACCTCGATTTCAAAACCTGTTCAATGAGATTGCGCGCGCATAAAAAACATTTTTCCTCTATGCCAGGTGAGCATATTTAGTTAGTTACACATTTAACAAAGTGGCTGCCAACAAACATTTTTGTCTTCCTAAGATGTGATAGATGATCGCTCCAAATTTGCCGACGTTTTACTTTAGTCCACAGAATGAGATAGAGATTACAAACATGCTTATAAATTTTAAATTTTGAAAATTACTAAATTAAAGATTTTAAATTATTTTTCGAAAAATGGAGAATAAGAGAGTATTTTCGTAATTTTTTTAAATTACTCGAATTTTCAGGATGTGATAAATTAAGAAACTTTTTTAGATATATATATTAGCCTGCGTGCAGCCTATATATGATCTAGGAAACTATAATGTGAATAACTATATATAGAGCTGTACGTTTTTTTAAAACAGCTAGCTAGAGATACTAACCGGAATGAAGCAGTCGGAAGAAACGTGAGTTGGTATTACACCACTTTTTAGCCCTACAAGGGTTAGTATCCCTAGCAGATATCTGTAATTATTGTTAAAATGTCAAAATTTTAAATAAAATTGAAAAATCTATTGTTGTTGTACTAATCTATTGTTGTTGTGCCAATATATTGTTGTTTGAAATTTAGTTTGTTTGTTTTTGATAGGCCAATCGTTATTGTTATCCGGTAAACTGTATCATGAAACAGGCGCTACCGATTCCGAAGACGTGAAGTGGGCGTTTCTTGAAAATAAAAAAGGGTGTGGTCAGAAAACATTTTCGGGAGCTTTTCCCCCCTGGCCCGCCTCGTAATCTACATACCACAATTGCGGCTTTGCCGTAATGCGACAGTCACGATCTCTTCTGGATCCACCCCTGACGATTGCATCAAATTTTATAAATATTTTCAAAACATTTGTTGACTTTATTCATGTCCTATGACTGTGGCACACTTTGCTTATTTATTGTCTTTCTGACTAATGAAACATTCCTGTCAAAGGATTTAAAACCATAGATCAGCACGTCATTAACAATGTTAGCAGCTAGGAGGTAATTAAAAATATGTTATAACGTAACAAACCTCTGCAGAAGTAACCAAAAATGAATCAACGCTATCACGTTGACATACTTTTTCTGAATGATTGGATAAACAATGTGGTTCACTTTCAGCACGACTCCCTCCTAATATAATGAATACTGATGCACTTGTGCCAGAGCCAGGTCGGCTACCAGAATAAATTGTCACATCATAGCGGTACTTGTGACTCTGACAACAATTTTCCACTATAATTAAAGATGCCTGCACAGAAAAAAGAATGAAATTTAGTTTACTTTTCAATTCTAAATCTCAATGCACAGTAAACTTAAATTTAAAAATTAGGCGGCTAATATGAACATAAAAAACTATAGTATATTTTTGCCTCAAATTCTTTACAAAACGTTTTAGAAGTGTAATTTACCAAACATAGAAATATCATATAAATATACATCACCTTAAGATAATCCTTCTTATCATGATGCCGAGCCAATACCATTCCAATAAAGTACACACCTATAATGACACAAGTTGTAGCAAGCAAGGCAGGATAATCATCCAATTTTGTTAGTTTGAGAATCTCTGTGCTGATATCTAACAAATTTGGTTCTACTATCAAACCAGCACCAAACCAAGTAAGATGATTGCATAAACAAATTGTCTTGCTTGCAGTTGTTTGCGTCCCAACCTGAAAATGTAACAATCGCTTCATTCATCTGCTTCATTATATTGATGCTTTAAATGTAAAGCTTTATGTTTGTTTACAACGATATATGATGACCAATACAAATAATATTAATAAAAATAATGATAAAAATAATCACAACAAATTATTGATTGTAGCTAATTCACAAGCTTACGATTAAAACAATCTGATTGAATTTAGCTTCGAAACATTTATTTTGTCAAAGTTTTGTATTAAATCGATCACAGATAAGTTTCGTAAACAGTACAAAAAATGTTTGGTATCATTGTTCAGTTTCTCACTAACTCTCTTTATAACGATATATATACTCTCTCACACGAATGTTCTTTATATTTCAAAATTAAAATATTTATTATGTTGTCACCTTACATCCATGCGAATTCCATATGTTATTTAGTTCGTTCCAGAAGAAACACCCTGTGATATATGCTTCCATATGAAATGTTACTTTACTGGTCTCATTTACTTCATTAGAAATTGGATTGGTTGATGAGATGTTCCCTGCTAATATTGCCAAATAAAGTGACCTTGCATCAATTGCCTCAATATTTCTAAAGCTTCCAGAATTACGATCTTGAAGATAAAAAGTATCTGTAAAATTGCTGTATGTTGGAATGCTATTGTAGTGGATAAAAACACGACAAGGACCTCCAGAGCAATGCGGTTTTATCATCACTGTTACATTGTTTGAAGGCAATTCAATCTTAATCACTGATAATCTATCTCTTATCAGTGACAAAGTCTTGTTCACCTAAAATTGAAAGAAAGATCGTCAAATAAATTGTAATCAATCACATAATTTGTCATCTCATGCAAATTACACGGTACATTCACTACTAAGCAGTTTTGTTTTTGAACACAACAAAACCAACGCATACAAATCTAATTTTAATTTTACTTACCACTTTTGTTTTTGGAGTAGGAATTTCTATGATCAATTCGTCACCAGCGGATAAATTTGTTACTTTAAAATTTTTGGTGCCGAGTGAAAATTTGACATTGGACACAGTGGGTGTAAGAATCTTTCCAATGTTTGCAGCATCCCAAATGTATGGGTTACGAAGTAATGTCACCAGCTACAAAATAAATATCTATGATTATTATTATTATTATAATCATGAGAGAAAAACATATGCAGCCTATGCTTACAAACCTCAAACCCCAACAAAAAATAAACACTGCGTGTCTCTAAAAATTTATTATTCCGAATTTCCGCTTTTTGCATTTATTACAGTACGACCAAAAAATCGTGCACAGTTACGTTTTTGCACCATAAAATCGGTTCTGTTCACCAAATGGTTTCGACTTAAGATATTGATCGTTAGCTGGTCGTTAGGGGGTTAAGAATTTTCAAATTTCGAACAAAAAGTTTCAAAGACGTGGCAACACCGTCGTAGATCTACAAATACTAACTCCGTTGTTTAAGGAGAAAAATTGGGGAAAAACACATGCTTGGAAATTTCTCTTACAAGGAAATATTTCTTATCTATAACTCTTACAAGGCAGACAAAAAAACCTTGAGGATTGTCTTTCCTTTTCTTGGGTATTGTTTTTCCTTTTCTTGGGTATTGTTTTTCCTTTTGTGTAAATTAACATCAATAAACATTTTACCACTCACCCTGACATCCACAACATCAGTTGAATTCGTTCCGTTTAGGCCAAAGATACTTCTTCCAGATGGAGTTTGAATTTTACCTCCAGCCAATGTTTTCATAAGGATACTATTCAAGCGACCACCCTCAGATTTCTTTGCTTCAATTGATATTGACTTGCTGTCTAATCGCCGAGCTATTTCATTCACAACCATCGACCGTATTATCATTGAAGTAGAATTAGCGATGACACGAAGAGAAGCTTCAGTAAATTTGACATACTGTGAAATTAACGACGCAAAAATTAATTGTTTTCTATCAAAGAAAGAATGAATATTATTAAAGAATTTCTTTGCCTTAATTTAATACTCTTTACTTACAATAAATAAAAAAAATAAAACAATATTCTGCAATTCCAAATTCAAACAATTTTCAATCAAAACAATCGACTTCAGAAAAATTGGTCAGATTTCAGGGTCTGAGTTTCTCATAAAAGTGATTTCTTAAAGGTATGACTTCCCTGTAACTTACATCTGTTTTTTTCTTTCCTGAAACTGCAGTCAAAGATCTGCTAATTACTGCTGCTTCCATCATATTTCCAACTCCTTCTACAAAACCTCCAAATGCATATTGTATTTCTTTTGGATCACGATCTCCCCATTGTAAATAGCTGTGCTCCATGAATTTTGACGCACTTTCAAAAAATGTCAGCAGTTTGTTCTGCAATATAATAAAGACATGTCTAGTCATGAACTGAAGATGGTGGATCAGATTAGAAAATCAAAGCTAGAATAGGAACGGCAACAAGTGCATTAGTAAGACTAGACAGTGTGTTGAAAGATCGCAAGTTAGACTTCATCCTTATGAGAGCCGTACATAGTCACCTCAAGAGCCCTGTGCGCTTGTGAGGCATGGACAGTGGATGCAAAATCAACAAGAACCATCAATGCTTTTGATGTGAGATGCATAAGAAGGTTCCTAAGCATTACACGGAAAAAGAAAAGGAAGAGAACAAACGAGTCTGTACTAGCTGCGAAAAAGCAGGAATAGACAGGCTTATCGAGATCGCTTAGGAGAGGAAATTCTTTGAACGTATAGTAAGACCTGAACGGTCCTTAGCAAAGGATGCCATGCTAGGGATGATGGATGGAAAACGAGCACAAGGCAGACCTTGAAGAATATGGCTGAATGACATCCTTGAGTGGTCCAATTATTCTCTGCCGGAATGAAACAGAACGGAGGAGTGGCGAAAGTGTATGAAACCATGGATGGGCCAACAGGCAGGCTACGGGCATGATAAGTCATGTAGACATCACGCTATTTCAAAAGCTACGCATTTTCTTAATAAATGAAATGATGCAATATAATAAATTTTTCTGCTTATTTGCAATCAATCAATCAGTCAATCAATCACTACAGCCAATCAATTAAAAATAAAAATGAAAAATCAACAAAATATATCCTTATTCATTCTACCTGAGAATCTTCGCCAATTTCATCCTCAGACGAAGAAATTTCACCAAGTGCACTGCTGACCAGGGCAAAATTATCCAAGGTTGTAACTTTAACTTTAGTCAGTGAAGTAACGATCAACTTCCTCATCTATTCATAAATGAAATAAAAATCAACTTCCTCGTCTATTTGAAAATGAAATAACTCTTTCAATGAACGGAAAGTTTAAAAATAACAAGGAGTTTGCGATATAAGACAAGAAGGGCAACAGCAACCCCACAAACCCTTTTTTAAAAATCTTTTTGACAATTTACTGTTCACGTAAAAGTTTATGTTGCTTTCTACGAAAATATGAATCACGAAGGGAGATTAGGAAGTTTTCCCTTTGAATTTTCAATTGTGAAATTAGCTGATTTTAAGGTGCGCTTATTTTAAGAAAACACATGTTCAAATTCATAATTTGTGAAGCGTAATTTGTTGGTTATTATGAAAAGAAAACCAAATTTCAATCAAGGTGATCCATTTCTGTTTTGTTTTCAAGTAAGCTTTATAACGTTTACAATAAAATATCACAATTGTCAAAATTTCAAGAGAAAGCTTGCGGTCGCAGCTTCACGCTCCCGTCGTCCATCGTCCATCGTAAAATCCCTAACATTGCTATACCAACGCTAAAGCTTACCATGAACAGTCATACAAGTTATACGGTAAAAGCTCTATTTAGCCCCTCTTTTGTAGACAAAATTTGAAATAAGCCTTCCACTCAATATTTTGGGAGAAAGACTTTTTTAGTCAAATGCAAGAATTCAATGATAACTTATGATGCATTCCAGCTTTTAACGTCTCTAGTTCAGCTTTTAACGTCTCTAGCTCAGCTTTTAACGTCTCCGTGGCTGACACAATGCGATATATCTTCCTGGAACAATGACTAGCTGGAATAAGAAAGTCGTAAGGAAAGTCCCTATCTAATAAGCCCCCCTCTAGATTCTCCAAAATTAAATAAGAGCTTTTAGGGTATGATGGTCGTATCATTTGTACCAAACGTTCCTTTTAGTTTTTAAAAATATCTTCATAAAAAAAACTAAGACGTACGTTTATTCTTTTTTTCTTGCGATTTTGTTTTTCAGCCGAGGAAATTCCAATCTCCTTTAAACTTTCCTTCTTAGCGGAATCCAACGTTTTTCCAAGTGCTTTAGTAAATCTGCCAAGTTGCTGAACGTCACCTGTGCCAACAAGTTTCGCAAATGCACTGTCCTTTCCATGAATGTACATTTCCAATTCAGATTCAATCGATACGATTGGAAGACCTGGTGCAGTTTGGGTTCTTGTGTATGGCAATACCTACAACAAAAACAATTTTAAGCTATAACAATACATACAACAATAAACATTATAGCTATAGCAATGCACATAACAATAAAATTATAGCTATAACAATACCTATAACAATACAATTATAGCTATAGAATACCAATAAAAAAAAATCAAAGCTATAACGATTGTATAGCAAACAACATAACAATTAAAAGATCCAAAATATTTTATCAAGATGACTTTTAACTTAACAAACAATGTCTGAAAAACTTCATACATTACAAATATAATAATGATCATACAGTAAGAATATAATAATGAAAATACCTCAAAAATATAATAATGAAAATACCTTCACAGTTAGATTGGTTTCGGTGCTGGATCCAAATGAGTCAATGATACGAATAATAAGTCTCTGTGTGTAGTTGATTTGTTTAGGACCTTCGGGAAGAGCACAAGCAAAATGTGAAATTGGTCCATAATATAACACTGTCGCTTTTGCAGTGTCAACAACTGATCCAGCCTCGGTGATTTTTCCAGTCAAAAATACTGAGTATTGAAGAGTTTTACTTTCCCCTGTCCAATTGTAACATGAAATGTTAAATTTAACCTTTACTGTCTCTCCAAAGCTAGGCGTTACATTGCAAAGACCACCAGAAGGAGGGGTGCCCAAAATAAAGCCATAGTCTGTGTATCCATTTTCGCCTAAAATAGAAAATAACTTTTCAAACAACAACACAATTTCAATGAAGAAATCATGAATGAGTTTAATAAGAAAAACAAAATGAGCTTTGGTGTACTAAAAATATCATGTAGATATATGAATCAGAAAACAATAAATGAATGTCTTTTAATGCAATTACACAGCGGTAATGAGCTTCACAGTTAAAACAAAATAAAAAAGTCACGTACATACCTGTGGGAGTTGTTGTAACAAATCTTGCAAGATATTTTGTTGCTTTTTTGAGAACACCAGGAATCAGTACAAAACTTATTGAATGTTTAGGCGTCCTTGTATCAACCATCCATCGAAGTGAAACCGTTTTTAAATCTTCTTGAGAAAAAAGGGTCCATGAATATAAAACATGTTTTCCACAATTGGCACAATCCCCAACAAGTGATAATCTTGTTTCTGGATCTATCTTGTTCTTGCAGTTTGCTTTACATCTGATTAAAAAAAGTATTACATGGCTGATCAAAACGATTAATAATGAAGAAAAAAAGCACAAAGCGTCAATGGAAGTAAATAAAAAGTTTGATTTGATGTTTACCAAAATATCAACAAAAGTACAAAAGAGCTTAAATTTAATTCTTTCATTAACAAATGATGTGACATTGTATGAAAGAAACGATTTGTTCTGGATACTTTTTATAAATTTTAATGAAAATCAATATACATTTTCGTCATTTGTATGATTCATAAATTCATTCAAGTATAAAAATAACAATTAAAGTTTTGAATTTCGTAATAGAAATCTTTCGAGCAAAGTATTTTGAATTTCAAATAGCTAATAGAACTGCAGAGTAGAGGGCCTCCACTCTCTTCATAAAAGTGTTCAATTAAAACGTAAACTAAAAAGAGTCAGTAATGAGAACTCACATTATTGATGTATTCA
Source organism: Phacellophora camtschatica (assembly GCA_036873815.1). Taxonomy (NCBI): domain Eukaryota; kingdom Metazoa; phylum Cnidaria; class Scyphozoa; order Semaeostomeae; family Ulmaridae; genus Phacellophora; species Phacellophora camtschatica. Next base: position 3,228 of record JAYJMH010071812.1, on the reverse strand, counting down.
TAACAGCACCTGTTTTGAGATCGATATGTTGCTCAAATCGACCAGTTCTTTCAGGAAAATTTCGACTGGAAACATCCACTATAATTATATAGACAGCATTTCGTACCATTGATTTAGCTGGGATTCTCCATGTTTTAAAGTTATTCTCAATGATACCATCACCATATCCAAAACAACCACCTTTTCCAATAATAAACTGCAGTATACCAGGCTTAACTTTGCAATACCACTTATAAATCAAGTCTTGTTTATTAGCCCCCAGGGCATTAGGATCATAACTAGGAGACGCATCAAGAAAAACATCTGATTCCCAAGAAAGAGGTCTTGCAGTGCCACCATCAATGCGAACATACATTGGTTCAAAGGTTATTTGAAGGTATTTTTCATCTGACTCAGAGTAACCAAGATTTTCCATAACTACAGTTAGTTTCACAATATATATACCAGGTTGAATACTGCGTTTTTGGATGGTAATTTCTCGCTGGTCTGTGACAACGTTAACAGGAAAACTAAAATGAATAAATCAATTTTCCTTTGTGCAGCCTATGTACATTTATTGTAATATATGAAGAGCTTTAATAAATTAATGTAGAATAAATTTAAATACATCGGTGTTTGGATTGTTCTTGTCTGCAAATTACTTGTCGGATTTTATTTATTAAGATTTTATTCTGCTGCCGAAAAGCCAAGTTTATTAACTTCATATAATTTCTAAATATCTGGTGTTTTACTTTGCCACCAACAATAGATCTTTGATGAGATAGAATGCTAAAATATATGGAACAAAGCTGAAAAAGGCAGGTGATAAAAACATGTTTTTTGAAAGTTGTAAAATTGAACAGCAAATATTTCTTGGACCAATCACTGGAAGACGTTTCAAGTCTTAGTTTCGGATATTAAGAATGGAATATATTATGTTAAAATTCAGTGTCTGTAAGGGATGTTTACGAGAAACCTATGTGGTCCGGAATTTCTGTGACGAAATCATTGATTTCAAAAGATTATCTACAAGTTAAAACCTTTGTGAACAATGAATGCATACCATTAATTCTGTGTTCTGGTAAAATGTTGAATAAGCCTATCTCTTTTGATTAGAATGCACTAATTTCTTCAGTTTTCAATGCTATTAAAAAGAACACTTTCAATGAAATTTCAATTCGGGCGCGTTAGTTAATGCAATGCAAACGAATCAAAACGAATGAGTCAAAAGCCACTTTTTTGATTCCAGATTGTTTTTCAGCATAATGCAAAAAAGCAATTTTTCAGCATTGGGACACCACCCAGTATAAATAAAAAATGATATAATGTAAACTATTTCTAGAAAAACTAAACATGAAAAACAAAATAATACACAAATCAAACCTGATAATTTTATCAGATTCAGCAACACGATATATATTCATGCTTTCTTCGCTGCTTTTGAATAACGACCATTTAAATTTGGCATTCTTTGAGTCGTCACAATTTAATTCTACATCAGTTAAAATTGTAAAAGTTTCACCAAGACTGAATTTCAACGTGTTAAGGTTTCTTTGAAGTATGAACACATTTGGCCGTCTGCATGCTGTGTTTGAAATATAAACATTTCTTTTTGCTACAATTGTTGTGAATGAGTCTTTGGCAGTCACGAAAGCATCAAATGTTCCAACTGAAGTATACGTATGACGTTTTACATAACCTAGATATCTTAAAAGATCTAGAGCTTTAGAACCAGGGACACCATTAATGCCTGTGATATTTTTAGCAGACGAGAAAACCATTCCATTTTCTTTCACGACATTTCCGTCTCCAAAATTCCACTCAAAAATGGTACCAGTCCCCGGATCTTCAACTAACAAATAAAATATAACGCTTTTGCTGCCTTGACTAGGTTCGGAAACCAGAAGTTTCAGAACCATTACCGAATTCTGTAACACTATTGTTCTCTTTTCTTTAACTGTATTTATCTTATTCCAAACTTTAACTTCAAGATCATACGTTCCGGCCTGTCCTACCAAGTGACTAATTGTCAAGCTTTTTGTAGCTCCAGTATTCCTTATCCAATGTGGGTTCAAAATTTTCCATTCGAAAGTAAGGCACCCCCCTCCAGTAGTATTGGCCATAATTTTAAACGGGTATGCATGCTTAATGTGAATCTCTCTTCTTCCAGATACAATTTTATCAATGGATGGTGAATAAGGAATATTTTGAATTGCCAATGATAACGACTGCACTTTCAAATGAATCTTCACCCAACCATGAAACTCACATCTTCCTAAGAGATTCTTCATCTCCATGTACGTTTCGTAGCACCCCGGTTGTTTATATGTATGACTTCTTAAATTGGCAAAAATGAAGCAACTAAAATAAGGCATGGGAATCCAAGGTGTGATTTCACCATCTCCAAAATTAATTCTGTAGGTAACAGCGTTGGGTTCAGGTGCACCACATTTTGAAAGAATATAAAATTCCACAGAGTTGTCAGGCCAATTCTTTTCTACCCAAGACCGAAATGTATACTCATGTCTATCTCTGACTGGATACAGAATCTGTATGTTACCTGTTCCTTGGGCAATTGTCACATTATTTGTCGCCCACCATACGTAAGTATAGGTTCCAACATATTTGTATACATGAGACACATAGCTGTAGGGAAACGTTAAGGAAGATATCTGATCGGTTTGCCCATCACCAAATTTTATGAAGAAACTCCCAGTAACAGATAAATCCGTTGGATGAATGTAGAATGTTAGCATGGTCCATGGAAGCACTCCATTCTGAGTAGATACCTTAACATTTTGTACAAGTTGTCTAACACATATACTCTTTGTTAACATTTTTTCGTCAATACTGTCCGATATCAAAACTTCAAGTCGTGTATCACCATATCTTTCATATAAACTTGAATTGATCGTCACAGTGGCATCTAGTCCGTCCTCATATATAACGCTGCTTGGATCATTTATCAAAGATTCATTGAGTTTTATTTTCCATATTTTCTTTGTGAGATATTTGAATTTTGTTTTCAGAAAATATGCTTCTCCAAATGGCAAGCAACGGTCTTCAGCATAAACCTCAGTTACAATGAGTGGATCAATAACAACAACTTTTGATTCGATCAGTTTTTCATGGCGATGACTTGTACATTTCCCTGAAATGAAATATTTTTAATAATGTCTAAAAAAGTAGATCCAAATGTCAAAAGAAACAGTTTAACGAAACATTGCTAATAGAAATGCTTTCCTACAA
>JAYJMH010071801.1:0-11041 GCA_036873815.1 Phacellophora camtschatica | reverse complement strand
CTTTGCTGTGTGGCTGCAACGCAACGACATTTATTACTGTAATTTAAAATTCTCGAATCTCGATGAATTGGATTGTCGAATCTCGATGAATTGGAAATTCTCGAAATGACTTGTTTCCTGCAGGGGACACAGGTCATACAGTTTCAGTTTCAGGCGCATACACTTGCTATTCTTGCAAGTTATGGGTTTCTGCGCTTGGTGCAGAGGGACCCATCAGGGGGACCAAGATCCTCCCTCTTGATGTGAACACCCCTCGTGATTCCTTTTGCCTTTGCCTGGAACTATAGAGAATTAGCAGCTCTCCTCACACTTTCGCAGCAAGTATGACCTTGGTGGGATTCGAACCCACGACCTTGCGATCGTGATTCAGGCACCTTAGCCACTAGGCCATCCTTGGTGCTAATTAGTTTTTGCTAAAATTGAAATTTTGTGTCACTTTCTAGGCCCGTAAGAAGCATTTTTTGATTGGGGGGGGGGGGGGAGCAATTCGCCAAAGGCAAAAAGTAATGGTGCCAGCCCAGATTGCAGAGTATCTCATGAGCGTATCCAATAAAGAAAAGTAAAATACATATTGCCTACCTGTGAGAGCAGCCGGGGGAGTTTCGGGGTGGGCAAAGCCCTTGGAATTGTTTTTGAGCCAAGCCCTTTACTTTGACTATTAACCTCACTAACGCTCTTTATTAAACTTAAGATTTTGTGTCTCATGTTATTAAATGTTATATTCAATGACCTGCCTCTGACAGCCAAGAGTTTTTCTTCAGATTTTATATTTGGTTTTTGCTGGCGCACACTTGCTTGCGCACTTGGGTGGATTTCTTGTCGTTGTGGCGCACCCGCACCCACAAAATGTTTGCTTTGGCGCACCCGAGATCTCGTTAGTTGAAAAAGTACACACTTAGTCCGGGTGCCAGCGGCATTGACGGTGAGGAAGGTCTGAGGGCTTGCACCAAAAAATCCTGCTGCGCCATGCCCTTTACTTTCCCAGTAATTCCCCTTTTTATTGAGAAAAATTACCAAATGATTATTCTGCATTTCCCTCAATTTTCATCTACCGGGTGCCCCAAAAAGGGTAATAGATGTAATCAAGGTTAACTTAATCAATACCTATATGAATATTAATTTTGAAAATTCAATTTTGCCTTCCATTCAAAACCAGAGGTTTAAATTTTGGTTCAATCTCTTGACAGATCGTGTTGTCTGTTAACAATTTTCTGATTCACGGCGGTGTTCCAGACAACATAGTTTGCTTTTAAAAACACCTCTAAGCAATGTATTTAAAAAGAATCTTAATAATCAGTTGTCAACGAAATTTTTTTTTGAAAACTAACAATGCTGTTTTATTTTGTTGGTTTTTTGGTAAAAATGGTGAAAAAGGAGAATGCACTTCATGGTGGCTGCACCCATAAATAGGTGTTTAATTTTTTTTTCGGATTTCGTTCTGAGTGTGTTTCAAAGCACCATTAAATTAAGTTCGTAAAACGCTATCGTTTAGGAGATCCAAAGACTCAGTTGAGACGAAAATCTAGACCTCTGGTTTTGGGTTGGAAACCAAATTTGAACTTTCAGAATTGATGCACAAATAATTGTTCACTTAGTCTTTTATTCTTAGTCTTAGAATTGGCGCCAAATTGTTCACTTAGTCTTCTTGGCGCCAATCTTCTGAACCACCAAAATTCTCATCACGTGATAAAAAATCTTTCTATTGTAATATTATTTGTATGCTTTATACTTAATTCTTTTGTCTGGGTTCATTTGCTTTCAAGACTCAATTTGGTTTTTTAATTAGATGCCATAACATTTGCAAAGATGACTATTACCAAATGGATCTTTTGAGAATATTTAACGTTTTATGTGATATTTCAAAGTCGTATTTTATAAAATTATTGGGAGGGGCTGAAGCCTGCCTTGAAATGAGTGCTTTTGCAGAATAGCCAATCGAAATTCTGTCATTTTGGGGAATCACTCTGATTCTGATTTCAAACAAGCAAAGTCTTCAAAGACTACAACCTGTTTAACGATGAGCATCAGGATCGTTGCCATATTCAATATGAAAATTAAAGAAAAACAGAAATAAGCTTTTATGTAAAGTTAAAATCGTAACTTGACGTTAATTCCTTGGGGATAACTTATAATAAACAGCAACAATGAATTACACAAAGTATTTTGAATATTCTTGCCTTTTTTAACCAACAATAGCTTTGCTCAATAAAAGCATTGTTTTCCCAAATTACAAAACAACACACGAACATCAGAATCCCCTCCCCCACCCCCCAAATCAAATACTTTCCATTAGGCCATTCTGCAGAAGCTCTGCTTGAGAATGACGTGGATTTGGATGGAAATATTCTTTCTTGGGGACTCATATCTAACTTTGAAACCCCCGGATCAGCAAAATGGAAATAACTCCAAACATTCTTGCATCCTTTATTATTTGTACAGATTCCAACAGCTTCTTGAGCAATCAGCCAGGATCACATTCACCACATTTTCTATTATGGGCCTTATTTCCAGAGTTGGGAGTTCATGGCAAGACTCTGTTAAACATCATTATTTCGTTTTTTGTATACCAAAATTTTGTGGAGCCATAAAGAGGGACATAAAATTTATCAAAGCTAGATCAATGAATAATTGTGTTTATTTAGCCTAAGAAGGCCCATTCGGAGGAGAGCATGAAAGGAGAGCATGAAAAGAAGCCTTTCCTCAGCGAATCACATGCTCGTTGAGTCAGTGGCTGATTTGGTAAATAGCCGTCAGCCATAATGCACATAAAGACAAAGATACCGGAAATAGTTTGAATTGTGAGATAGGGGGTAACTATCATTTAAGTGTTTGTTGCTTGTCTTGAGGTTGCGGTGGTATTGGGGATTTCTGTGTCACGGTTGTGAAAGATAACAAATTGGAAGGTTTTATTCTCTTCTTGACGACAATTATATTTCAGGTATGTTTCTTTTAAAAATGGGTGTACTTTCTAAAAAAGGTGAAATTGCATGTTTTTCAAGGCATGACAATTCGTAAACTATTGATCTTTGAAAGATCCTTCAATTGTTAGATGGGAACATTTATTCCCGTGAAATGTTCCTAAATCAAAATATTTTTATTATTATTATTTATTTATTTCATGTAGGCTTCACAATTTAAAATAGCTAAAATTGCAACTAATTAAGGCTTACTACAAAAGTTTATTAACGTTTTCGCGTCTTTGATTTCGTTTGGTAGAGATTGTCATAGCTTGTGAGCTACATAAGGCGTAGTATTCCGGTAAAAAAAATAGTAGTTTTTACATTACGCGCTAATAAATTATTTTCACTTCCGAGATTATATCGTGTATTATTAGTCTTGTAAATGTTTTTCATGAAAAGAGGATTTCATGAAAAACTACAAAAATGTAGAAATACAGCTCCAAATTGAATCTCTTTTATTGATGCTAGGTAACATCAATTTTACCAGAGCTAAAACACGTCCACAACAGATTACAAATGTGGGTACATTGTTATGAGCCAACCGTCACTGTCAAAAATGTTAATACGTTTAAATTTTTTCACAAGGTTCAAGCGCTAGAGAAAAGAGATGACTTGCTGCTTGGATTCAAATGCCTCATTGACTTGGTTGGATTTTCTGGAGACGTGCTAGAAGGAACAATTGGAGCCTATTTCGATTACTCGTTTAGTAGGTTAAATGTTTTGGGAATGACAATCCAGCATGACATCAATCTTAAAACGCTTCAATTTAAAATTAAAAGAATTACAGACACAATAAGATCTCTCAAAGACGCAACTAGTGAAAGTAAGCTTAGTACGTACAACCCTCGAATGGAAAAAGCCCGCCTTTTATTTAAAGAAAAAATGGTCGAAATGTTTCGAAGAATAGAGCAAGATGTACTTCTTAGTCTTTACAACAAGGCAATTGCTTTTCAGTAAGTAGAGTTTTTTATTGATATTACGGCGTTTACGCTTCTCGTTTACAAGATACTGGAATAATTTTGATCGGAAAACATCTTCGAATGAATTTAGCTAGCCAGTTAGAATTGTATCATGCATTTCATTGACACAGATTGTATTGTATTTATTACACAGATACTAACCAGCTTCGTGAAAGGTTCCCGTAGCAGCATAGCATATAGGAAAAATGTTTTTAATGCGCACGCAAGTTTGTTAGACAGGTTTTGATAGCAAGAGTAATGAGTTGCATATTTGAAAAATGCCGCGATGTGATAAATAATGATATTGCTCCCTACCATTATTACCCGAGGCAGTGATTTCTGCTCTGGTTTTTAATGTTTGAAGGCTACAAACAATAATTAAAACCAATATGCTGAAAATTGCAAAGAACAAATTATAAACAAGTGAATATTTTCTTCCGACCAACGCATTCAATTTTTCCTGAAATAACTGATTTAATAATTTTCCAACAATTTGAAATATTTCGCGATGAGGCTGCGTCAAAATTTGGAGGAAGAGACATTTTCTGTCAATTTGACCATTTCCTGTCAACAGTTTTTCAGCAATATTTAAGTAAATGTCGAAAAAGATTCAATAGAAATACAGGAAAATCATGCTAAATAATTTAAATACAGGAAAATCAAACCAAAATATTTTTCAATCAGGCCAGGAAGGAATGATAAATAGTGTCAAAAAGCTTTGGACAATGTTATTGTCAGCAAAGATTAGATTGAGAACTTTAGAAATTTCGAAAAAAAATTTTAGTTCGCCTTTCTAATGAACCTAGACATATTCTCACGGTTACCCGTTACCAATATGTGGAAAGATAGAGTAGAAGTTCAGCAAAGAACGTTGTTGAGGAAATGATAGAGTAGAAGTTCAGCAAAGTGGTGAATTACTGTAGGATTATTACAGGAAAAGAAATCAAGACAAATCGTATCCGGAGTTTCCTGTATAATCAATTTCTTTCTAATTTACATTAATAATTTATTTAAGTTCACATCAATGTTATAAATTGTAACGGAAAGTTTTTTAGACGTTTTGAAACACCCCTCTCTAAATAGTTCCATGAAGAGATTATCCGCGTGACTGTAATAAGAAAAGCACACACGAAGTACAGGTTGTATCTTAAAATTTTATATATATATTTTATTCTGCTAAATTCTTAATGTCACATTGTTTTGTATTTAGGTTTGTTTCACTTTGGGATCCACAACTACTTAATGAAATAAAAAAGGCAAAAAAATCGCAGAAAACAGCCGTTGGTGATGTTTTTTTCAACAAGCACTTGTATTTGAACGATTTGGACAGAAAACTTACGAGCTTGGAATGCCGGTTGAAGAAATGCATGAGTCAGCCTAAAAGACATCTTATTACGGAAAACGCCTATTTGTGGATTTTTACAAATAAAACACATAAGAAGGTAAGACCATTTCAAGAAAGTTTGTACTAGTTGCTAAAATGCAAAAAATCTATCTGCTTTTCATAAAATCATCTTTTTGGTGGTAGACTACAGAATATTTTAGCATTATATAACATATACAATTAGAAGGTTTCTACTAAGTGATTTGCTAATGAAAATTATATATAAAAAAGAAGTTCTTTTCAATAATGATGATTTCATAACTGCTTAACAATAATTTGTAAGATAAAGAAAATCTGTATATCTTTGCGATAGTAATTACGGTAATTTAGTTAAGATAACAATAATATTAAGAATTTTATTAACATTATACATTTATTTAGTTGTAATAAGAGCAATAGCGGTGATAATTGTTACTTGTATTGTTTTCTTCCTTGCCGTTGTTGTTGTTACAATAGTATCGCAAAATATACTTTTAAAAGTCAAATTACGGAAAAGAGTATCTACAAGTCACATGTCCTTGCACTATGACATCAGATGTTCAAATTTTGTCTTTGATCACAACCACATCCACAAATGCCAAATGCCACAAAGTTTAACAAATTCAGGCACCAGAAACAGGCAAAATTACCACTCCAATCACTGTAATGTGCCAATCATTGCTATGTTTCAATTTCAGTAGATCTTTGCTCTGAAGCAAATTTCTTTTTGATACTATCTTTTGATTTATTTGATTGATATGTGTAAAGTGTTTATATTAAATGCAAGATATGTAAAGTTGCTGGCAGAAAAACATTTGGAATAATGACCAATTACACGAGAAAGTAAGATGAGATGCTACAAGTGTTGTCAAGAAATGAAGAGCATAGAAAGATCTAAAAAAAACAACAGAGGCAGAGAGGAAAAAATCGAAGACAGTAAACTAAAAAAGAACCTAAATGGAATTAAAAATTCGGAAAAAAATGATTCCCCACGATAATAAGACCCTAAAGGAGAAGCATAAAAACGAGTAATTTGGTAGTGAAACTGATACAGGAAACTTTGCCCCAACAGAATAACAGAAAATAGATGTCATTTCTCGATACTTTAAGAAGATAAACATCAAATCACTACACCATTTACAGCAAAGGAAATCATGAAAATAACAAGGAAAATTAAAGATTGCAAAAGTACTGGGCCTAACAATCTGGAAGAAGAATACATCAAATATACACAAATTTATATACACAAAGAGGCAGCTAATATATTCAATAAACTATCAATTAGAGGGGAAGAACTACAATAACTACTACTTGGGTTACAGAGACCACTAAAAAGGCCAGGTAAGCAAATGGGCCTCCAGAAAAGCTGAAGATCCCCCCCGTACAGTAATGCGGAAAATTCTAACCATTTCTATGCTTGACATGATATGGAAAAGTTTAGAAAGCAATATGCCATAGAAATATGCAGCCTATCAACCCGGTAGAGAGCAACTGAGAAAATCCATACAACTAAACCACTTGTGGAAAAAGAAAAAATATCTAGAGATCACAGCATCTATCTACCACTATTCAACAGGTCTATAAAAAAGAATCAGCACAGAGCTCAAATTCATAAAATTCACAACGTCCTCACTCAGTAAGTATGTACTCTGGCAAAAATCATTAGAAAATAAGAAGGATTTCTTCCAACAGAAATTACTTTGTAGAGTCATTTTTTCACACAATTACTTTTGAATCTAAACATTTCTCAAAAGCAACAAAACTTGTGTCTGCAGCGAAGAGTCTTCTCTCAAAGTTTTTACGAAAAACGTTTCAGCAAAATTTTGAATAAAATCACTCACTACAAACAGATGAAGTGGTCGACATAAGTTTTAAAACATTCGTTGTCTAAGCCAGCCTTTCATCTGTAAATGACTCTTTAAAATTCTATGATTAAATGGTTTTCCCAAAATCTGCAGACCTTTTCCATAATGAAATTTTGCGGAAGACAGAGCATCTGCAAAATTTTTCCATAATGGATCAATAACAGAAAATATTCTTAGTAGAAATTTTGATAATGTTGCGAAAAACTGAAATTACCAATTGAAGATCCCAAACCAACGGCTTTACTAGAATCTTTAAACCAACAATTGCAGCACAAAGATTCAAATACAATGCCTTGAATTGTTAGGCCATGTTGTGCGACTGGATTAAAGAACTCCTGATAGGCTTGCACTGAAATAATCGTTAACAGCCATGAAAAGAAGACCTAGCGTGACAAGGATGACGATCATTGAAAAAGACCTGAAATCAGTTACTTTAAATTTAGAACTGAATACAGCATCACCAGTGAGAATACTTGAAAGTTGGTGGAACTCACAGAGGACAGTCTAAGATGGAGGAGTTAAGAGCATTAGAATAATTGACTGTTGAATATATATAATAGTAGTAGTTTGAGGATACTTCGCATAAATCTGGATCGACCACTAGCTTTTGAAGTAATCATGCTAAACGTAGCAGTAAATTGTTCTTTTCGATATTATGTTAAGTATATATATAAATTAAGCACAATTATTCTTACATCATTTCAGTTTAATGTTGTTCACATCGACTTTAAGTAAACTAGAAATTAAAAGTTGGATACAATTATCACAATTTAAAATTTATACATATGCAGAAAATTCAGCATGATTTAAATGTTTCTGAGCAACTACCACTTTCTTTTTTCAGTTATTTCAAGGAATTCAGACAACTGGCCTTGGTAGTATTACAATAGCGAAGAAAGGGATCTGCTCAACTTCTAAAGAATGTGTGAATTTGCGTCTGAAAAAAGTAAGCCATATTTTTATCAGTCGTAATACATAGTCACAATATACAGTTGACCAAAAAATGACCGACTGAATTCGGTCTACTAGAAGCCCATTACCTAATATGCACAAGGGCTATAATTACAATTATGAGAGAAAAGAAGCAAGTTACAATCTATTAAAAATATTCGGCTTTGCAAAAGTCTTCAGTTTCACTCATGCTGGCTTTCACCTGTGAGCCAGTCCTAATTTTCTTCTTGATCTTTTGCGGAAATATATGAACAAATTTTTTAGATTTGAAATCAAATGCAATTTCACAGGAATAATTATAGAATTTCATATAGACTGAAAACGATGTTTGAAGGAGGACTTATAGTTTGTGATAAAATGTAGTCCTCTGCAATCACGCTAACCTGCCCAAAATTGTAATTAAAATGGCCTCCATTCACGATATTTCAAACGAATTTGATTATCTTCAATCCACATTTTGACTTTAGAAAACAACCTAATTGATCAGATAAGCGTTTTTATTTTTAAGCTTCCAAGCTGCCATCAAAGCAAGCAAACCATATTCCACCTTGGGTGTCATTGTCCGCTGTACTACTGATGATGACATTGTTAAATCATTGACCTCTCCTAAAATTCACTGGCCTACAAGTTTTTAAAAATGCAATTTCAATCTCTTATGTCATTTGAAAAGAGGTCACAAAAGAAAACATGATTTCGAGCTGGTTTTTTGGATTACCTATCTTAAATCTACTTGGGGTTCTTGATGCAGATGAATATCATGCAATACTTTAGGATAAAAAGAGCTACTAATTAAGAAGAAATTGAATTTCGCAGACTTTAAACATTTTGGCATTATTTAATATCCTTTGTTAAAAACTATTATTAAATTCAATTATCTAATATTATTTGGAATTCCGGCATTCATTCTGAGCTAAGAGCAAGGACTCTACATAACTTTTGTGTTTTGTGTATTATCGGTGATGTTTTACTGGATCATTGATAATATTGTGTGGCACACAATTGATAAACTAAAGCACTTAGTTTGTTGTCAAATCAAATCAAATAATAATTATACGTTTCAAAAAACAATATTCGACTTCATGGATCATATTATATAAATTTCGTCATTGATGGAAATGTTGAAGTTTCATTGCAATACTCTATTGCAAATCTTGCTAAATATTATGCAAGTTCTAAACCAGAAATGTTTCTAACTTTGCATGACATGGAGGAGGAGAATAGGTACCCCAGCACAGAAATTATAAAAGATGATTTTCAGCAATATAAAAGGGTAAATTGTGCCAATTAAACCAGAATTTTTAAGAATTTAGCTCATTTTTTTGTGTTTATCAGATAGTCTAAAGAGTTTACCAAGCCTTTGCTCCTAGATATTCCAAAGTTAGTCGTGCAAAGGATTTATGGAGGCTGAATAGCAGGCAACCAAATCGGTTCATTTAACTTAAAGTTGACCAAAATGCTCTTTCTTATGAAAATAATTCCAAGAGATGATCAACTAGATTTTTTTGGATTGAAGATGTGCTTTTCAAGATAGACAAATTTTCAAATTTTATTTCATGACGTCACATTAGATCTAACAATTTTTATGCTATTTTTATCAAAGACAACTAAAATTACCATCAATTTAAATGTGCATTCGAAGAAGATTAAAAAATTCAAGAAAATTGCAGGTATCTGTTTTGGGAGTAATTTCCTATCCAATAGGACAATTTTTACAGTTTTGTGAAGATATTAAATTCTTTGTTTACCTATATAATATCACATATGTGATGCACCGATGAATATTTCTTTATTCAATTGTACAGTTGTATGTCGAAGTTAGAGGAAATTGGAGAAATTTCCAATCCATTAAGATAATTTTTACAGTTTTGTGAAGATTTTAAATTCTTTGTTTACCTATATAGTATCATATATGTGAAATGTAAATTTACGTTGTTGTAAATTGTACACCGCTGAATAATCTATATTCAATTTTACAGTTGTATGTCGAGGTTTTAGGAGATGGGATATTTGATAAGACAAATATTATTCGATTGGAAGTCAGTCATTCTGGTCAGAATGTTTTCTACTTGCCTACAGATGGAACAATTAACACTACATATATTCAAACTAAACCAAAGTTGGTTCACATAAACATAGACAGAAGTAAGCTTACTGAAACGGAGTGCTTGAATGGAGGTAGGATTTATATACTATACTAATTTTTGTCTGTTTGAGCTTGTACCTATGGTTTTCTAAGATTTCTATCTTTGTTAAGGGCGCTTATATAGGGTAGCTTTCGAAAAAAGCATACGCTTTCAGGCCTCTGCTTTTGAGAAACTTGGCGTCCGTCAGGGTGATTTTCACGAGTTCATTCGCATAATAAAAAATCCGTGACTTGATTACAGGAATACCAGAATTTGATGAAACAAGACTTTCCAGGAACCAGGACACTATGAGGAAATTTAGAAATGTTATCATGATTTCAAATAGTAATACATGTTGTTACTATTGTTACTATATAGTGTTATTATGGTGTTATTATATGGTGCTATTCGCTTCATTTTATTGCTGAAGATCTTTAAGGCTTTAATGAGCATTTGCGATGACGGCGATTCTCTCTGCTTTTAACTCCTTAGTCTGTCACAACGAAAGCAGCTCAAAAACCATCAAATATCTATTGTGCAAAAATCAATATTTTTAAACAAAGAATGCCTAAAAAAACACATAAATACTAAAACTCTGTGGCTGTTTATAAAATGTTTCGTTTATTATAACTTATAACTTAAGATTAGTCTATATCTCTGCCTCGATGTTTATAATAAAAGGCGCATTATTGTTTGAATTATTACTTTCATTCGAACAGAATCAAATAAAGTACGGAAGATTCTAAATTTTGGAAGTAGGCACACCAAAAAATACGATCATTTAGTTTGCAAATTTGATTGGAAATGGGATAGTATGTAA
>JAYJMH010071790.1:0-11044 GCA_036873815.1 Phacellophora camtschatica | reverse complement strand
GCCTTAATTAGCTTTTAGCTACTTTAAACTGATGTAAAGCCAACTATAAATAATTATATATACTATACTATACTATACGTGTTCTGGTTCTTTCTTACCGTGAAAACAAAATACTATAAAGCATTAAAACCGTATTCCCAAACCTAGATCTGTCGTAGAAATATACAATTGAATAATCGTATAACGTCTTGCTTTCAATCAACAATCTATGAAACTAACTTCGGACTTCAATCATGAAATCATTCACCTAACCTAAAATGAATTCATAATCCTAACATAACAGGAAAATGTCGATCACACATCACAGAAAGACACATCAACGTAAACACGAAACGATACTGAATCAAATATTATTTGTCATTCAAACTGTCTTCTCTGTTCTTTCTGTGTCCAAACCGACCTTCGATACAAAATCTTTGCCAGAAAACAAAGCAACTTGACAAATAATTTTTGGTATTGGCCTTTGTGTGTGCATAGTTAATTTCTATTGACTATGTTGTGTGTGATGTCCAGACCAAATTCCAAATCAAAAGCCTTGATTTTCCAGACAGTTCAATTCATTGATCAAACTTCTAAAATTATGTGGCAAATGACTGTGAGAAAAATTTAGCCAGGACATCTTGACTTGTTTAAAATTACATAACAAAACAAAAAGCCAAAGAATCAGCTGATTGTTCGCTTTCTTCAGCCTCGTTTGGATGCCTGCGCGCGCATAAAAACGATTTTTCCTCTATGCTTTATTTGCCTGGATTTCTTTCCTGGATCCTTTCTTGTCTTCTGATTGGTGTTACAAAAAGTGAGCGTGTGGGCTTTTTTTCTCCGCATCTCCTAATTTGTTGCGAACCCAATGCCTGATGAAGTCAGGCTAATGCGGTGTATGATCACCAGCAAACTGTACATGGGATCACTTTCACGAACCGTGACCAGAACAGAAAGTAAATATGGCGTTGGAAAATGGCTCGCTGCTTCTCTGCTTACATCGAAATAAATTACCCAAAATGCAGATAATAAAGGGAAGGAGAATTGTAAGATAATCCAGTATACATACGAATACATTAAAGAAAGCTTGAATTTAAATCTTTTGCCAAATTAAATAATGCTAGGAGTGAAATTTTACTGAACAGAAAGAAAAATACGGTTAGGCCGTATGGGATTATTGCAGACGGAGAGTTTGGGATGGAAATCATTTTTATGATATTAATTTTTCCAACTGCCTTGGGGTCCAGGCCCCGTAAAAAAATAAGCCTCTTTTAATTAATAGTTACAATATTAAGAAAAAAGCCCTGTTCCCTGCCATGGCCCGGGCCGGGGCCCGTAAAAATAAGCCTTGTTCTATTCATTTTTATAACTTAAAAGTGCCCAGGCCTCCAAGTAATTTTATTTTACATTCACCAGTGGGTCATCATCGATCTTTCATTCCATTTCAAAGGGGCGGCTGGCCCGTTAGTCAAATATCAATTTTTTTGCCAAGTCCGGTTATTGTCAACTGGAAGTCTTAAATGTAACTAATAGTTTATTATAGATTTTCTGTTTTTCGACGAACGTTGGCCTGTTAGCCATTCCTGATTTCAAACTGTCTTCTCTTTAAAATTTGGATACTGGAATGCATTGTCTTCGGTATGCAGACTGATATTGGTGAAAGTTTGACTTCCATCTGTCTTTTGTTGAATCAATTAGCCCTCCACAATACTTATGAAGTACCGATACCGTCCCTTTTGAATTCATTTTGAATGACAGGTCTGGCCCTTCCTGGCTCTGGCCCTGCTATTAGATTCGGGTTCATTTCTTATAGCAACAAGTCACCTTAAAAGCAAATGGCTTCAGTGTATTTCTAATTGCAATTTATAACATAGTGTCCAAATTTCAAATTTATAACTTTACCCATCATTGAGTTCCAACAAAATTCCATGAAATACTTCAAGGATATACCCTTCATTACCTCAAGATTTTGCCAATTGTTATTATTTCATAAATAGATCAAGTTGTCTTAATTGCAAATCAGTAGTTATTACTCATCGCTGATTTTTAAGGTGGTCTGCGGTTGATCAAAAAGGCCCGGTCCAGATCGGGTTAATTTAATTTCAATAGTTGTTAAACAGTGAAATTGGTCCTTGAAATAACAAATAGTTAGCAAAAAACAAAACGAGAGTGTCGCGATAATAAGTCCTCGGTGTTTCCCCTTAGGCCATGTCATGTTTTCATCGAATGAATATGTCTATTTGCACTATTTTGATTCTAATCATCATGGCATTAGTAAGAGTAATATTAGCCAGGGGAATCGCTGTCCCAGGATGTCAGAATTAGCAGTGACTTGCTTGTTTTCTCGTCGTGTGAGTTAAAAGGTATCTTTTTGCTGAATCAAAGTTAATTTGTGAAGAGAGTATTTTTCTGAAATAGAAACCTATGTCTGTGACAGGAGAAGTAATTATTTAATTTTTAAAGTTTACTTTTAAGAAGCACCGAATAATAGATTCAGTAAATGACGCAGGCAGCGAGAAGGATATCGATGGTGAGTGTCCTCTGGATTTGATATCTTTCATGGTTTACATACGGGTTAAATGCAATTTAAGCCGAGTTAATTCGGAAGGAAAAGATGTGCCAGTTAAAAATCTAAAATGTCAAATGTCTCGTCATCAAAGCGAGGCCATCAAAATTTTAATTTTGAAAATTAAATCTAATGAGTGAAAAATGAGTCTCGCAAACTAAACATTTGGGTAAAATACTTATTATATTAGTACATTTTACATAAAATACTTCTTATATCTGTACACAAACAAAAAATGAGTGTAAATGGGTCTCGCAAACTAAACATTTGGGTAAAATACTTCTTATATCAGTACATTTTTCTCAATTGCAAACATATCCTTCTACCAAAACAAATCTGCTGCCGAGAAAAGCCGTCGAAGGGGACTAAAAAGAGACAAGGAGAGGCGCCATCACTCTATTGGATGTTGGGTCAAAAAGCAAGTTTCAGCTTAAAAAGATTACCCTGTCCCACTTCTAGAACACGTTGGCCCTCACCCAAATTCCTCAACTTTGACAGAGCTCTCTAACAGATGTCCGAGGCATCATTAGAAATATCCTCTAGTCAGAAGCAAATCCTTTTCAGCGGCACTGTTAAACCGGATCAGTTTTGTTTTGATATCGGAATATCTCTAATAGCTCCCACAGCAAAGGAACTCGAAGAAATGGTTTGAAAAGGTCACCTGTCGCATCTACAGCAGATTCCAAATGACATCATTGGGAGAAAATTTACATTTTCTGCCCTGAGTTTCAGGAACAAACGGTGAAACCAGACCGAGACAATTCCTTGTGTTCAGACCCTCCAAAAGTGCCCTTTTCTGCTTACCGTGCTGGCTTTTTCGCCATGCTGCAGATAAAACATCACCCCAGTCAGTCATTGTATCAGACAATGAACGGGTCACTGCAAACAAACGGCAAAAGCTTTTCGAAAGGTTGCCCGAGAATGAACACGAAACAAAGCATAAAAAATGCTGCCTTTCTTGGCATGAATTACAGAGGAGTATATGAGGAGATACTGGAATTGACATGCTCATTGATGCAAGTATTCATCCTGAAGCTGAGAAATGGAAGAAAATCCTTGCAAGAATAATTGATGTTGCTGTCTTGTGTGCTGTGCGAAAGTGAGATGGCCTTTCGTAGATCCTCACAAAGAATTGATGATATTCACAATGTAACTTCTTGGGGCTTAATGAGCAACTTTCTCATTATGTCACGAAGATTGAAATATCCCAAAAAATGCAAAAAGCTGCAAACTCAATATCTTTGAGCTTTATCCCAGAGAGAGTTATTGGTCTCTGTGCAGAGTATGATCGCAGTCGTATCTAGGATGAGATAGATGATGCAAAGCATTACTCGATCATGGTTGATGCCACTCCGCATTCAAGTCACGTCGAGCAAATAACCTATATCATAAGGTATTTGACCACAGAGATTCAAGAAAAACGTTTGTTGACTGCTGCAAAAATGCAGATGTTGAAATAGACAAATTGATCTTCGAAACACTTTTTTGAAAGAAATTTTTTTCTTGCAGTCCTCAAAGATAATTTACAATACAATCATTGCAAAGCCTGCAGCCGCAAATGTATCCAGTCTATTTTTTCATACACATTTTGAAATCGTTCAGATTTTCAGCGGTTTTCGAGACATGCAGGAGGTGTTGTCATAGTTTATTCCCTACAAACCGCACCGAGTTAAGTCCATATGCCACTGTTTTTACTTGTGGTATCAGCATCTTTTCATATATAATATTCAATATTTTTATCCCGAAGATTCCTTTCATAAATGTTATGTTGAAGTTTAATTTGGTTTTATACACTTCTGTGATCAGAAGCTGTAGGATTTTCTGATGAATTGATGTAACGTAGAGGTGCCATTTAGTTAAAAAGTCTCAACATTTCAGAGGTATCGTTATAGGTTATGCTTAATGCCGTATTGAGGCCCTGCTAGGGAGGTAGTCTCTACCTTGCTCCCGTCTTAAAAAGCACCGTGATCCCTCCCAAATTTGCCACGTGCTCCCAGTAACTTCTTTATTATTTCAAGCAGAAACGTAGGAGCCGGGGGACATCAGGAGCACGTACTCCCTCACCTTTCGAAAATGACGGGAAAAATGCCATTTACATTAGAAAATGTGCCCTTTTCAAAATTTAGAGGACCCTTCTTTACAACAGGAATGCCTCTGGTTCTTTTATCTCTAAGATGTCAGAACTCAAGCAAAAACGGAAGAAACCAGTTAAGCGAGAGAGAACGAAAAATCGAATGATGAAGGAAAAGAAATACAGTAAAATAGAATGCGAGGAAAAAGATAAAAAGGAAGTGATGAAGTAGCTGCAAGATAATGTTCGACCTAAAATATCTATGAAAAAAAAATTGTTAAGTCCATTAGTGCCTAAAGAACCAAGTTTAAATATCAAACGTTTTTCTAATGGTTTTCTTTGCTTGTTGGCAGTCCGCGAAGTAACTAAACCAACGACTGACAAGTCAACCTTCGACTGATCAGGAAGGTTAAAGTGTCTTGAATCATTACTGTATTCATGACCATCTCGTTGGTCATTTTCATATGTCTTATGTTCAACGTTTCTCAGATGCTCACCAAACCGATTATTAAGATGGTGATAAGTCTCTCCGATATATAAATAACAGCATATTGTGCACATGATACAGTATATGAAGCAGGGTGACAAAACGTGAACTTTTATTGTCGTTGAATTTTGATGGGCTGGGAGAGATGATGGTATCAGCATTGACCTAGTGGCATGTACGGCAGTTGGAACGATCACATGCAGATGTACCCACAGTACTAATTTGTTGGTAGGCGTGATTCATCAGCAATTGTCGGGCATTGCTATTTCGTCAAAGGGCCACGAGAGGTGGTGCACTAAACATTTCTTTTGTATCAGGGTCATCTTGAATAATTTGGAAGTTTCTGTAAATTATATTTTAACAGGTAAAGAGAGAGAATGGTATGTTAGCGTATAAGGAATTCTATCACTGTTTTTATCCTTTAGAGAGCCATGAGTACTTGATTTCTTGATAGATTGGATATTTTCTGTAGTGCAGAATTTATAACGTTTGTGGGATAGCGATTGTTTTTAAGGAAAGTGCATATTTATTTAGCTTTGTTGTTGAAATCGAGGTCATATGAACAGAGTTGATGCAGGCGGAGAGGCTGTAAATATGGTACGGAATTCTTTGCTTTTTCAGCTCAGAATGAGAATACTTGTAATTCAAAAAGCTGTGAGAGTCAGTTTCCTTGTAGTAGATTGATGTAGAGAGACGGTCATTAGTTATTCTCAACTGTATATCGAGGAAAGATAGACTTGTGTCTGTGATTTCATATGCAAATTTAAGTGCTAGATAGAAGTTTCATACAAAGTCTATTAATTCCTGAAGATAATGATGTGGTAACGAAGTAGCGCCAACGATGTCGTCTATGTAACTGATGGCATGTTCATATCAAAAATGAGGCCCTCATAACTTAGATGAAGGAAGCCCTTTAAATTCGATATTTTTGTAAAAAAAATTGTCAACGAAGGTGGGACTTTTTATAGCTCATAAGGTTATTTAATTACCCCGGAAAATATTTTGAACTAAAAAATTCAAGGCTTCATAGGCTGAGCCCTGGAGACAAATTTATATTCCCTCTCGGCGTTACTGTTATCTAAAGTTGCATTACCGTCTTCAGACTTTAAGATCTCGCTCATAAGGTTATGTGTTTGCTGACTGATCCTGCTGGGTCGCATTTTTTTTTAAAACGCAACACCAACAGAATATTTTAAACTCCATTTTCGAATTCTACTTTAGATATTCGCTTTTTAAAATTAGACTTCGCTTTGTTGTTTTTAATCTCTTGATATTCCGTTCAATTTTGACTTGATATCGTGTTGCTGTAAATAAGCTAAGACAATGAAAACGCAGAGAGCACTTAAATCTCACCTTAAATGTTAGATATGCGAAATGCAAAATAGCTCATCGAAGCTTTTTATTCGTTTCTATTCGGTGAAATTTTCGCCTCTAAGATATAATGTGAGACAGACAACAGGTGCCATGAAACAGCAGCCAAGACTGGCAGAATGGAGAAAAGGAGGCGGTTTCCACATTGATGTTCTTGTCGCGACCCTCAAAATAGACTACATTAATTTCATGTGATATGTGATGCCTGATAATCGAGCTAGGGATAACGAAAGGCCTAAAATGGGGTAAACAGGTTCCCCAGAAATTTGTGTGCTCCCTAACTCCCATCATTTTTAGCGATCATCATTCTTCTCCCATCATTCTTGCTCCTACATCCACTTCAGGCAATGCTCCCTTGTTTCTGAACCTTCCTGGGCCCTTCTCCCTTGCTCCCAACACCCTCCACCAGAGCTTCCCTCTTGCGTATTCTGTTCAACTTTTTACCAGCAGTTCTGCTAAGAAACATCCATATGAAAGTGTTGAGTTATCGTATGTAACGTGCCTAGCCCGCGAAAGTCTCGAGATGACTTGTTTCCAGTAGGGGACACGGGTCATACATAACCTTTCAGTTTCAGGCACATACACTTGCTACTCTTGCAAGGTATGGGTTTCTGCGCTTTACGCAAGAGGGCGACCCTGGACCGTCCTATCGATGTGACCACACCTCGTGATTCCTTTTGCCTTTGCCTGAAATTACAGAGAGTTAGCAGCTCTCCTCACACTTTCGCAGCAAGTATGACCTTGGTGGAATTCGAATTCATGACCTTGCGATCATTAGTCCGGCGCCTTAACCACTAGGCCATGCTTGCTTGCCAAAGTTCTCATCTGTTAGTTTAATCTTCCTAGTACGAAGTGTGGAAGTGATTGACAGCATTTCTTAATAATCTCTGCTTCTCTTGGGTCATGTAGAATTATAAAACACTTATCGTTGTATTCTACAAATTAAGTTTTGAATCATGCTGCTATGATTCAATACTGGATTAAATCTCAGAGCTGTATTTTTGTGGTAACTAAAGAAACGGAAAAACTCTGGTCAAGATCACAACATTGCACTGCTCTAGATATAGTTTTTATCACGAGTTTGATTTTACTGTATGGGTTTTTTGTCACTTTTTATTTATTTTTATTCACATACAGATCAAGTCCAGCGCCAACTCCCAAAGGACATGTTATAGCTGCCAGAATTACCGCTGAGAATCCAGACGAGGTTGGTGGCATGAATGATTTTAAAGAATTGTAGGTTGCACGTGTTTTCGAACTGAATACACAACAACCCTATTCAGCTCAACAAGAGCAGATTTTGTGACATTAGTGAAATTGACACGCCAATTTCAAAACGATTAGCAATTTAAGACAAAGCGAATTCTCTCAAACAGAAAATCAAAACAAACAAAATCATGTTTTGATTTTCTGCTTGAGAGAATTCGCTTTGTCTTCGATGGCTAATCGCTAATTGAATTATTTTTACACCGTAAAAAACCTTTTCAGCAGGATATTAGAATTAGAGCCAAATTCATAGAACAAAACTCTGCGGTTCTTTTAACGTGGTTTGCTTGGATGCGTTAGAAGGAGCAAAATGTGTTTTTAGAGTGATACTAAATTGAATTTTTATGCTCATTGCTGAATCTTTTGTCGTACAAAATCCGCCTTTGCTTTTCAGAGAGAATCATTCACTGTTTCGGGATTTTTTAACTCTAAACTATATGCTTCACATGTTGACTGTAAATGTTTGGCCTATTTTCATCAAATTTGGCTTTTCATATCAATTCCTCCTTTAAAATGAGTTAGTTGTGGAAATTTTGATCTCTTTAATTCGAACTCGTTTAACTCGAGTTCCTTATCAACTTGTACTGGTTTGGTATATAATTTGAGAGCTTTCAGTGTTTGTTTAGCTTTGGGTATCTTGAAAACTTACCATCTCTATCAACTTTTTATTATATTTTTTTTTTCCTTCGAGATATAAGCGGTGTTCAACTGTACTATTGTCTTTGTCTGTGTCTAGGGATTCAAGCCAAGCAGTGGAACCATCAAAGAGCTGAATTTTCGCAGCAGTAAATACACGTGGGGATACTTCAGCGTTACAGCAGAAGGAAGTCTTCATGAGTTTGCAGATTCACAGTTCGGTCACGTGTTTTCATGGGGTGAAGATCGAGATTCTGCCAGAAAGTAAGTAGATATTGTTGCTGAGGGTATAAAGATAGCGGGAAATGAATTTGTATCGAGGATTTTTTTCTCCAAATTTGTTCCTAATGATATTTTCAACAAAATGGCAGTGAGGTTTAGATCCAGAATGATTTCAAGTGCGAGTACAAGGTTGGAAAATACACTCCAAAATATTTAGCAAAAGCAATAGCTTTATTTGTAAACCTTACATTATATTATTATATATATATATATTTTTGTCTTCAATTACAGAAACATGGTTCTAGCTCTGAAAGAATTGTCAATACGTGGCGATTTCAGAACGACCGTCCAGTTCTTGATTCGTGTCATGGAATCAGAGGTTTTCTTAATGAACAAAATTGACACTGCTTGGCTGGATAATGTCATTGCTGAAAATGTCAAGGTAAAAAAGATGGTCCGTCGTAGATGACTTCTGTGATTTGTGATTTGCTTTTCGATTGGCCACGTTAAGAGGCATATGGGTCGATTTCAATGGCACGGGTGTTTTGAATTCTTATTATCTATAGACTATCTATTCTTGACGTGTTGTTTACAAAAATGTAAAAACAATTTTGAGATATGTTGCCACTTGCCAGACTTTTTAAACATCGATTGATTGCATGCAAGGCCTTAGTTTTTTTCCCCTAACTTTACAGGCAGAAAGCCCTGATGTATTGCTTGCCGTCATATGCGGAGCACTTCATGTTGCAGAGACGAACATAAACAATTCATACCACACATTTCAAGCTGCTTTAGAGAGGTAAATTTTATGTACCTAACCACAAAGTTTAAGATTTGTTTAATGTGTGCTGAGATGTTACGTTTGAATAGTTAGGCGGCTTGATTAAAAACTTAGTTATTTATGGGTTTCTTTATGTATAGGGGAAATTTTTTTCTTTCTGTAAACTAGATAAATTCCCTTATGAAATAATAGTTAATGTTTAAGAGCTCAATGGATCACAGGGAAAACTCATTTTTTCTGTAAAAGCAAAAGAACTTACTTTGGCAATTGTTAGCTATTCAATTGTTCCAATCATCGATGGGGGAGAAAGTGTTCTTTCTGTAAGCTAAAGAGATTGCTTAAGTGTTTTTTATCATTATTTAAAAGTTCTTTAGATCACAGGGAAAACTAATTATTTCTTAAAGCAAAAGTGCTTACTTTGGAAATTGTTAGTTATTTAATTGTTCAATCAGGTATGGAGGAGAAAGTATTCTTTCTGTAAGTTAACGAGATTGCCCAAGTATTTCTTATCATTATTTAAAAGTTCATTAGATCACTCATTATTAGGTCACTTCAAGAAAAACTCATTATTTCTGTAAGCAAAAGAGCTTACTTAGGCAATTGCTATAAAAATACGTTAGATTTATTAAGGAAGGCAAGCTTCAATGTTCAGAACACTATTTTGACTATGAATTCCATGTTTTTTCAGAGGACAAATTCCCAAACCAGAGATGCTGAAGACGAGTGAAATTGTTGAGCTCATTCACCAGTCAACAAAATATTCTCTCGTTGTAAGTATATTCATTCATAGATTTATTTTTTCCATGTTTTTTTTATGGCTCACCCGTTTTTTGGAAATTGCTTTCTTTTCCTTTTAAATTGAGTACGGTAAATTGTTTAAATAGAGCAAGTATGTTGGAATCTTGACGCGACTTTCCTTTTGATTTTTGCTTGAAAAGATTGAACTACTTCAATAGAAACCAAGTCTCATTCCATAAGAAACCTAGTCTCACTCTATATAATATGAAGTTTGGATATACGGAGTACACATGTTTTTTCAAAGAGATTGTTCATGGGACACCAAGCATTTTAACATTTTATGACAAAAGACTTTTCATTTTTTTAAAATTATTTCTTGGTTTGCACCGGCCCTGTTGTGAAATGAATTTTGCACTGTCTCTAAGGTAGTTGTTGTGCGTCATTTCTGTTATTTCATTTTATTTTATTTTGCTTTTTTTTTAAATGATAATTACTGTTGCTGTTGACAAAATTTACTTCTTAAAATGATTGTTGTATTTAGCCGTCCGAGCTAATTTATATAACATAACAGAGTCAAATTTTGTAACAATAATAAAATTGACACACCAATTCAAAAGAATTATCCATTGAAAACAATGAGAAGCCAGGTCAACTAGAAAACGTAAACAAGCAACGCCACTCGGCGTTGCAGAGCAGATGTATACAATTCTAAGTTGAGAGTTTTGTTTTGTTTTTGACGTCAAATAATCGCTTTGAAATTGGTGTGTTAATTTCACTATTGTTATAAAAGTTGCCTCTGTTCTATATTCATTGTTTAATCTGCAGGTAAATAAAGGTGGACCGACTTCATTTCTTATTGTTATGAACGATTCGACAGTTGAAGTAGATGTTCACAGGTATGCTTTGATTTGTGTTTTTGGGGGGGGG